>CAAKHD010007969.1:12600-55389 GCA_901007705.1 Fistularia tabacaria
TTTTCTTTATTTTTTTTTAAATTTTTATGTGTTTTTTTTTTTTTTTTTTTTTTTTTTTTTTTCCCCATTACAAGGTAGCAGACATACCTCTGCCTGGACCTTCGCGATGGCTTCATCCATGTCTTTATGACTGTACTTGAGCACTTCGATGATGGTGTCCTCTGTGTTAGCTGGCTGCGGGAAAGGTGGGACCATACTCTCCAGAATTTCAGGAGCCTAGACGACAGCAGGTGTCAACAACATAGGGGAAACATCGACCATTACTTCCAGTGTAGCCAAGCTGACCTCCTGTCATCTTCAGTGATAACTGGGGAACAGATTTCATGTTAATACAGAGTCTGAACGAGGACTCTTTCAGCTCAAGAGGTACTTACTGGAACAGCAACATCAAGGAATTTAAACGGCTCCTTCAGAGGTTCGATTTTTATTTTCTTTCCAGGCGTGGTTTCAAAGCTGAATTAGACAGAAAGGATTTACTTAAAAACAAGTCCAAATCCAAAAAAAAAAACTCAAGTGAAACCACTAAAGCATCGCACCCTGAAACGAGGGCAGCCGGACGAGGGAGCTGGGCTTGGAAAGCCGGGCCTGCAGACTTCTTGGGGCTCTCTCTCAGGAGGGGGTCAAATTTAAGGTACAGAGATTGTTTGCGCAGAGCCGACTCCTTGAACTGGTAATGAAAACGTTGACGTTTAAACCATTTGGGAAACGCATTGACAGCACACATTTGACAAATTTAAGGAAGAACTCACACTGCAGGACCCGAACTGTTCAAGATAGTCGATTTGTCCATCAAAATCGTTGGCCAGAACTACAGGAAAACAGATGTAAACAGCCAAGCTCATTCTTTGTGCTGTACAGCTTCTTGTATGTCGAGCAAAAATCCTCTTAAGGATTACTTGTTTAATGTGATATAAACCATATTAATTCATGTTTTGTTAGTGCTCCAGATATTCTTCCCTGTTTTCACACATTTAACTGTCCAATAGATCATTTGAGAATTGTGGCCCATTTCAGGTTCAAACGAGCTTCTTTTAAAATGGTACTGTCAACGACAGTATATTACACCAGGCAACTGGGACTTTACATTCAACATGTCTGGTCTTTCACATAGTAGATAGGTTTCCACAACAGCTAATGTAAAGGAATATCTGTGATGAAATACACTGACAATTGTATTGATTGGGAACCTTTTGGAGGAGGGGAAAAAAAAAAAAAAAAAAAAAAAACACCTCACTGAAAATCCAAAGCAAAATTCAGAGACCTGAGTTGCTGATAGTATTTAGTATTCATGCTCAGTTACTTACACATAGTTCCCGGAACAAAGTCTTCACTGAATTCTAAGGAGGTCGACTCAGGTTGCAGCTCAGATGGCGCTGGAAAGGTCTTTGAAGGCTGCTCATTTTGCGCTACTAATTCTTTTCCGTGGTCAGAAGCTGCCTGGTCCTTGGCAATCTGTCCATCAGCCAATACAGGATTAATGAATTGTGCGGCATTCATACAAGTCAAACTGAAAAGAATTAAGATTTCATTAATATCATTACTTGTTTTCCGAGTTCAGGATCAAGTTCAGCGGTGGAGACACTGTCAGTCAATGGTGAAAAAAAACAGATCCAGTATAAGTGAAGTGCATTGTTTGGTTTGGCATTTAAATACACTAGGAGATATTAACATACCATTCTGATGATTCAGCTTTGTTCTCTGCAGGGTCAGTGGTTTGGTTTACAGCACCAGTTTTACTGAGCTTTGGGTTTTGTTTAATGCTGCAGTTCATAGAGTTGTTCAAGTTTGACTTTGTTCCAAACGGATTGAAGTTTGGGTCAGCGAGCTTTTCGTCGTCCAATGAGTATGTTCCTTGGGCAACAACCACGTCAGCAACATCACTGGAAGCAGGCTTCTCCGGAATGTCTTTTGCAGGGTTGACATCAGAGCCAGACTCTCTCTGTTTGGCTTTGAGTCCAGGTGGTCTTTCGCCAAATTTCTTTGGTGGCGGTTTTGGTTTAACCTCACTGTCATCACCAAACTCAAGTTTGACCAGGGCTTCCTTCTTCAGGACAGGAGCCAACTGTGGCTCTGATTCAGTACCTTGAGTAGAAGAGTCACAGTTTGGGGCCACTGCAGCTATGGGTTTCATTTCAGCCTGAAAGGGTACCTCTGTAACCACTGCAGAAGTTTCTACATCTGTAGGCTTCTTAGGCGTTGTCAGGGTGTCCTCTTTTTGTGATTTCCCTTCAGGCACCTTTCTCTCAAGGACAGGGGAATTCTGGATTTTAGAGCCCCCAGTTTGGAAAGGATTGATGGAATCTACATTGTCAAAATCCAAGTTATAAGAACCTCTGGTTAACAATAGAGTTTCTTCAACCAAAGCGACAGAAGCTTGGCTTAGATCAGCACTCTTAGGGGACTGTTTCCCAGGTGTAGCTGGGTCTGAACCTTCTTCCACTGCAGATGGGCGTGTCAACACCGTGACTATGCTGCTATTTGCTGAGCTGACGTTGGTGGAAACATCTCCTAAGGAGTTTTCCATAGAGGGGGTGAATGGCAGTGTCTCATCAAGGGCGGATTCTATTTTGGGTTCTTCTTCCAAATTATCCTGCAGTTTGTCAATTATCAGTTTTTCAGCTGCCCTTGCTGGAGAGAAAACTCTCTGATTTGAGGTCTGAAACAGGTTTGTATTGTTGAGGTTGTCAAAATCCAACTTTTGTACTCTTTTGCCTTGTAGCAGCAGGTCATCAGGAGAGGATGAACAATCTGCAGAAAGATAGGAAAAAGTAGAAAATATTTCTTCTCTATAAAAGGTAATATAAACAATGCAATAACCTTGTAATTCTGGAGTCACTAACCTTGTTTGGACCTGTCTGATTCTCCAGGATTATCTGCCAGCAAATTACTGAAAGAAAAAAAATAGGCGTTGTCACCTGCTATTTCATAGAGGTTTTGTGCATTACATTACTTACTTTATTTTGTCCAAATACAAAGAATCCATTGCTTTTGTACATTCATCCACACTTGTCATCGTGGCAGACTTTGTAGGAGAGAGAATTCTTTTAGTCACGGGGTCTCTTCTGGGGGTCTGAAAACAAACCTGTGTAAACAATTCAGACAAACCTGGTCAGTTACATTGATTTAAGAAAAATAAAGAAAATGATCACATTAGTAAGCCAGCAGGATTTTTGAGTAACATTTGACCATCAGGCTAAAGGTCAAGGAAGTATTCACATAATTATTTCAATAAATATTAAAACTCAGAACAGGCAAAAACAAGCTACCAAAAAGACTAAACACAATCTTCACTTTGAAACACAGCATAACTGAATGATTTGTCATGAGACAAAGGATGAGATGCAGAGATGCATATATGTCAGTGAAGTTGAAATTTCCTCATTGCGGGCCGAAAAGGGTTTTTACTCTAACTTTATGGCAATGTTGATATACGGACTGCGCGTGCTCGTCGTCAGAAGTACGATGGAGATTTCAGTTCTTATCTATCTAAAGTTAAAAAAAAAAAAAAAAAAAAATTGACAAAGTAGAAGGCCTCTTGTTGACTATTGTTTACCACAATTCAAAATTACAGTACATTCCGCTGCCATGTAAGTGATCAAACCCTACCTTCACCCCCTTTGGCACAGCCTTGCTGGGCAGGTTCTCTGTCTGACGCAGGATGGACGGCCTGCCAGTTGGCTGATCCAGGGCAAAAATGTCATCGCCTGAGCCGCTGTACTTGCCTCCAGGGAGCACCCCGCGATTCTCATCATTCACGTCGACGGAGCTCATCCTGTGTAAACAGCAGGCGGTAACTCTGCTGGAAGGATCCGAGTATAGGATGTCATCTTCATGGAGCAACCAGCTGATAAGACTAACACACTTGTGGGGTTTATTGATAGGAGAAAGCCACCACATGAACTATCCAGGGTTCGTAAGTGAAATCTGTCACTGCAGGCGGCTGTTTTCGCAGGTTAGTTTAGAATAATGGGACGGTTTCCTAGCTATAGCTGCTTAAGCTAAAGTTGGGATAAAACGTTTACATACTATATACACGCACACAAGAGCATCAATATGAACGCGGGTCAGTACTTTTAAAACAACTACAAATAGATTCAAAATTAAACATTACCCTTTTTTCAATTTACGTGCGTTGACAAATGCCGAGGTCATGTAACAAGACTGACAACCGTTATAAATCACAAAACCTATGAAAATCCATTTAATATCCGATCTAGCTGTGATAGCTTAGTGAAAGTAGCCGAACGGTATTAGGAACCGCTACGACCAAACGTTCGATCTAACGGTGATTATCGCCGGGAGTTTGAAGCCCTCAGGCCACGTTTTACAGCCATTACTAGACCGATATTCCTTCTTTTCCCCACCACTTACCTTGAAATTATAGGCGAATGTGATGAAGCTCTACCGTTATTTGGAGAAGTCGAACTTCGACGAGGAGTAAAAGACGAGCTGGTTTGAATAACCCTCGCCTCCTCCTTCTGACAACCGTTTGGATTTAAATGTCTTGAAACGCACCAATGAAATCGATGGAAATGTTCAAAGCCTCACCTAAGGCCAATCGAGTGAAAGAACGGATGTGACGTAGCACCCGTCACAGGACAGGCCTCCATGTTTCGGCTCGAGCAGTCCATGCCATCCTGGCGGCGGATGAGCAGTTACCGGACCGGGACACAGGGAGCAGCACTGCGGCCCGACCTCCACTACGAGGTATCGACGAAGAAGAAGCAGCGGCGGACCTGCCCGCCAAATTTTAAAGACTGAATATTGGCGTCACCGCAGTCCGATCACTTCTGCTCGCTTCTGTCGGCATGCTGTGAAAACGTTTACGCTAAATCCACAAATTAATGTCGGAGAAAAATGAATTCCTACTGCAAAGGTAAAACATAACAGTCGCCGTCTGTTAGCTAGTTGTTAGTTAGCTTAGTCAGCAAGCTGTTTGTTGGCTTTGCTGATACTGTTAGTTACTCGCCGTCAACCGCCTAGCTTCATTTCATCGTTAACGGTACACTCTTACTTTCCTGGGATTATATTGTTTCATTCATATTTTTTATTATTAATTGAAGTTGTACAGTGTTAGACCATATTCCGTGGCAGTTTACCTCTGTCAATTTTACGAGCTGACCGAACTGATAATGTTGTTGACAGGATCTGCTGATTCCACTCTGCCTGCTACGAGGTAATGTACTTTCAGAACACACAACACACTGCATCACAACAGATTGACATGTTGTCAAAGCACATGCAATGTGTAAGTTACTCATACAGATCAATTTCCCATATCCAACTATGCTTCTCACTCGGGTCAGTATTTTGAAGCCACTCCAATAGTCCAGTCACGCTCTCCGTGAATTGTTTTTTTTTTTTCTTCCATCAGATATGTTTGAAAGATTTATTTTAATTTGAGATGAACTGTTTTGTGTGGTAAGCTTTATCTTTGTTATCTCAGGAAAAAAAAAAAACACATCACCCCCCCCTGACAGCTAACTATAGAAATGTAATATTGCTGTTAATGTTGAACATCGTCATCATCCATGATGTCCTAATGATAGATCTGGTCCCACAGTGGTGACAGCGACTCTATCAAAGTGTTTGTTAGAGTGCGACCTCTGACCCATGGCACCGGGCTGACGACAGATGGAAATCAGAATCTTTGTCTTAAAGTCACCTCACAGAACACCATCCAATTACTTTCAACACCTGAACCACGAACCTTCACCTATGACCACGTTGCTGACATGGATGCCTCACAGGTCCAGATAAATCATATTTTTTTGGATTAGTCAGATATTCATTTCAATTCAATTCATTACAATATTGTAATGGGACTTCTAATCAACACACACCCATATATAGATTCATTTTATACTTTATTCTTGCTCTTCTTTTCTTGAAAATAATGTGATCATGCATTGTTACCTAAAAATCAAATGACATTACCTTGAAATCAGAAAGAACGTACCTGATAACTGCAAGAATTACTAACAAAGTACAACATCACATTAAAAAAAATCCTCAACATATTTTCATATTTATTTTTTATGTCTTTTTTATTAATATTGTTGTTCAGGTACTGTGAATGAGCAAAAAAAAAACAGGAGCTTGTAATCATTGTGATATTAATCTTTTTATAGATGTAAAAAGATCCAGCTCTATAGTGTTACACAACCATGCTGCAAAATGCCTGATATGCTGCTACGATTAGACTGTTTGGAGGGGCTGTATGATTCATCGATATGTTTTTTCGTCTGTAATAGGACTTAATGTTCTCCGGTATGGCCAAGAACATCGTTGAATCTTGTATGAATGGATACAATGGCACTATTTTTGCCTAGTAAGTGACATTAATGATGCTTGAACTTAAATGTTCTTCTTATATAAACTCTCAACTGTGTGGGCTCGTAAAGTTTTATAATTATCTCTTGTTTTTCTTCTGCAGTGGACAAACGGGCTCTGGAAAAACTTTCACCATGCTTGGTGAGAATTCAGTTTCTGACGTACACATCATGCACTACACCTGGAGATAAACTGAGTCACTGTAATGCCATGTTGTGTTTGCTTTGTAATATAAGGCCCGCCTGAGATGGATAATTTTACAGATGAACTGAGGGGTATTATTCCACGAGGTTTTGAGTACCTGTTTTTTCTCATCAACGGAGAAGTCGAAAAGGTGAGCCATGCCTTTCATCAAGATGAAATTTTCTTACAAGATTGAAATGTTTGTAATTAAATGTTTTATTACTAATGCTTTCCTTCCAAAAGTCTTCAAGGTCCAAGAGTTTTCTCTGTAAATGTTCATTTATCGAGATATATAATGAACAAATCTATGACCTCCTGGACACGGCCTCAGCCAGCCTTTTTCTCAGAGAGAACATCAAGAAGGGCGTGTTTGTTGAGGGAGCTGTGGAGAGGTTTGTCAACTCAGCTGCCGAAGCCTATCAGGTTGGAATTTCTTGTTTGCCTGGCAAAACACTCATTTGCTTCTTGCATCACATACGCTACTTCATGGATAGATTGCTTTAAAGTTGTTCTGTGTAATAAGAAGTGTTTTTTTTACATAGAAGCACCATCACTCTCCCAGCACAGCTGAAATGGATGAAAGTGTACATGCCATTTCGTGTTTGACATTGTGTAGGTCCTGTCTATGGGCTGGCGAAATAGGCGGGTGGCATCAACATCCATGAACCGTGAGTCTTCAAGATCTCATGCAGTGTTTACTATGACTCTGGAGTCGAAAGAGACCATCCACGAAGTGGTGAACATTCGAATGTCTCAGCTGAACCTGGTAGATCTGGCAGGCTCTGAAAGGCAGAGAGACACACACACAGAAGGCTCCAGACTCAAGGTGAAGCTGCGAGTCTGAACCAAAGCTCTTAGTAGCTCATTACGTTCGTGATTCTTGTCTCTGCTAACCTCTGCTCTTCCCATGGATCCTGTTGTAGGAGGCCAGTAGTATCAATCGTTCCCTGATGTGCCTGGGTCAGGTTATCATGGCACTGGTGGATGTGTCCAATGGCAAAAACCGCCACATATCCTACAGGGATTCTAAAATCACCTTTTTGTTGCGGGTGAGTGAATAGATTGAAGATACTTTATTGCATTTCATAATGTGTTAAACAAAGGTAACAATTTCAAGCGAGATTTTTTTTTTCATTTAGTTGCAGTGTACGGTTCTCGTATGTGTGTCAGCCTTGTTTGGTCACAGAAGTTGCTTATCGGTTGTATTGTATTCAGGACTCTCTTGGAGGTAATGCAAAGACTTGCATCATAGCGAATGTACACCCTGGATCAAAATGTTTTGGAGAAACTTTGTCTACCTTGCAGTTTGCACAGAGAGCAAAGCTGATCAAGAACAAGGTATTTGTGTTTGATAAGGCTGCATTGTCAAAGATAATTCAATATTGTGTAAAACACAAATTCATGTGACCACACAAATTCAGAATTTGATTACGTACAAAAATTACTCACTCCTTTAAAATCATTCTGCATTTTAAGGCAGTCATTAATGAAGACACCCAGGGAAATGTGAGGCAGTTACAGGCAGAGGTGAAGAAGCTGAAGGAGCAGCTTGCAGAGGCACTTGCCTCACAGTCAGTGGACCATAAGAGAGCTGGATCGCCGGAGGGATCACAGCTCTCCATGAGTAATTATAATATCAGACATTTTAACTTTCTTAAGCTTAAAATTATGTTTCTTAAAGTTTCGTAGAAAATAAAGCACTTACTACATCAGCACAAACTAGATGTTGCACAAATCCGTATCGAATCAGTCGTGACTGGCAAAAAATATGCAAAATTCCAGCTTAAGTGATAAACTTGAAAATCTATTATTATAATATTACAGACACTTGTAAATACTGAGCACTTTTTCCCCTCCTTTTAAATAGTTGCAATAACTTATTTTCATGATGGGGAAAAACACTCACAAGTAATAAAAATGTAGGTTGTAAAATCATGAAGAATGCCAGAAATGTGATTCAATATTGCAGAAATATGCATACTTACGAAAGGAGACATATTGGTTGCAATTCCATTGGAAAGAATGATATGTAGTTGCAGCATGTTTGCACATCATTCCTGACACAGTTACCAAAAAAAAAACAACTTAACCTATTACTTCAATCACAACACTGGTACTTTGTCTATAAGAGGGGAATAGAGATGTAAACAATAGATCATCTTTTTCAAAACAATGACAATCAAAATATCAAAAATTGTAAATGTTCTCGAAAACTTGGGAAATTTGACTAGAGGATAACAGACCATGACTTACTTTTTTCACCTTTCAGAATGCTATTATTGTATTTGGTGGTATCATCTGATTCTTCTGGTGGTTTGTGACTGTTTATTTTTCTCTCTTCAGAGCCTTGTGTTGAAATTCAACATGATGTCTCATATAAAGCAAAGTTTATTGCTGCTGTTCGTCTGTGGCGAAAGCAAGAGGAGGAGAAAAGGGTAATTCCACACAGCCATTTTATTTTTTGTAAATTATTCAATGGACTGTAAGTGCAGAGAATCCTACATTGATGTCTAACTCTGTACTCAGGCTCTGCTGCAGAAAGTGTCTCATCTTGAGGAGGCTTGGACGCAGAAAGACAAGTTTGTCCACTCGAGCCGCATGATTATTAAGTTTCGAGAAGACCACATCTCTTGCCTGGAGAAAAAAATGGCAGGAAATGGCTCGATGTCAGACAAGGAGTCCCAGGCTTATATTGACCAACTGAAAGAGGAGATTAAGATTTTAAAAGATCAGGTACATAATACAGTAACTGTCCAACTGTGGAAACATGGTTGGCGGAGCATCTGTACCTCTGATTTCTTTAAAAAAAGGCATCTCTTGATCATATTTTCCAGTTTATATTTCTTGTGAAATGAGGCTGCAATTATTTTGCTCATTGTAATGTTACATTTTTGTACATACTCTTCTGCTTCTTAGGTTGAACATCACCCAAAAATGACTCGATATGCTGCAGAGAATTACAGCCTTAGACAGGAGAATAATCAGCTTCGCTCTCTTGAATCCGTTGTGAAAGCAAAAGAAGTTTCAGCCCAAATGGCCGCTGAGTTGGAGGACGCCTTTAGGAGAGTGATGGAATCTGAAAATCCTACAGAGAGTAAGAGAATTATCACCATTAACAGAAAGAGCTGAGTGAACGGAAAACAATCCTCACACAGTGACTGCCAAGAATCTCCTGTTGTTCCACAGCTCCAGGAGGCACACTTCCAGCCACAGGCACTACTTCTGCAGTTGAGAAGCTGAAGGCTCAGCTGCTTCTAAAGCAGTCAGACCTCACGTCAGCCCTCCAGGCTTTCGAGGAGTACAAAGAAATCACAAAGTAAGTAGTTAATGAGGAAGTTCACATTAAAACCAAAGTCATATGGTGATGATGCTGAGAATTCCCCTTCTGAATAGACCTCTTCAAAAACTACAAACGTATGGCAGGTAACTTTGTGAACAGCTTTTAAAAATAAAATTAAGCTTATTAGGTTTCCTTTAGTACGGGCTCGTTCATTTTTTGAGTGAAAAATGACACTTTCAGCGGTAAGCAGAAGTATTTTTTTGTATTGGACCAAAGGTCACAGTCCTTATTGGGACCATTTACTAAGTTAGGAGCTTTATTGCCATTTTTAATGGGTCTTGTGTTACAGGAAACAGATGTCTCAGTTGGAGTCTGAGAAAAGATACCTTGACAAGTCCAACCGCCATTTGGAAAACATCCTGGAGGCCACAAATGCTTACAAGAACAAGGAGGTCTCTGAGCTGAACAGAATTCATGTTCAAACTCTGAAGGTAAGGACATGTGACTACAGTCTTTTTGAATCTCTGAGGGAGGCTGCTCTTTTCTCAGTGCCTTTGAGCCAAATCCTGTAACCTCTAATCCATAACAGTGTGCTATACTTTAAGTGGTAAAATCAAATTTAATTAAAAGGGAAATGTTTTATGATATCCATGCATTTTCTATGCAACTGCCTCTGTTTTCTCATTCAAAGAGGTTTCCTTCCTGAAAATGTCTTCCATTCTAGATTCTCACAACACCCACCAAAGCATACAGTTTGCATCACTCCAGCCCAAAACATCTGGAAGACACAGACAACAGCGGAGAAGGTATTGGGGCTGAGCAGCCTCCCTCAGCCATGACTGAGATGGCCCTGACTGAAGAACTGCATCAAGTCCAGGTACAGCCTTGAGGTTTAACCTTGAAGAACTAGGATGTAAATAGTGTCACTAGCTGATGTTTTTCACATTTCTTCAGGAGCAAGCTAGTCATATCCAAGCACAGTTAAGTGAAGAGGAGCTGAAGAACAGCAAGCTGTTGCAGCAAATTGCAAAACTTGAAGAGCAGGTCAATATGTTACAGCAAGAGTCTGTCCACAAGGATGAGGTACAGTATTTCCACATGCATACAGCAGATTGTGTTTGCATTGTGACAATTTTGTTTTTTTAATCTTTTATTTATGTCTTATTATAAATGACTTTGTTCCTTGGGAATTTTGAGACTAGTCTGAAATGATGCCCTTTACCTGATCCAGCAACTCTCAACCGAGCGAGCGAACAGGAGCCGAGATCAGCTTGACCTGCAAGTAACTATCAGCAACTTGCAACAAAGCCTTCAGTCTGAGGAGAGTGCAGCAGAAGGTTTGTATTGTGGAAATATTGTTCAAGATTCTCAGAAGTTTGCATAGTTTAGTGAAACCAAATAAACTAGAAAATATTTGCACAGTAGAGGAAAATATGAGACCATTCAGAGAATACAGTGCTTTTTCCAGCAACTTCATCAGCTTCATGTGTGTTTCACACTTTTCAGTAATCTCCTCAATTCAAACAGTTCAATTCTTAATTCATTAAGACTCAGATCAAAATACTATTAACATAGAAAGGAAAACTTAAACACATTCTAAACATGCAGGGTTCATGTGGTTTCAGTTTGTACCTGATAGATTATCAGATCCTCATCATGCCATAGTTAGTCACAAATTTTCTTTCTTTTATCAGCCCCACATTCATTTCATTAAATTATGTCATCATTTGCTTTGGTACCTGAGGAAAATATTACTGATTAATCCTTATTTGAAATGCAGTCTCATTTGACATGAAGTTTCTTCTTTCAGTAATCATGATAATAGGATGATTTTCAAAAATTTTGGAACATTCAGTTCTCTGCAGTACGCATACGTTTCAATTCTGAAGGTCTGTTTTATCATGCAAATTTTAAGTGCCAGAGTATCGTCAACTTATTCTCACAATTTCAGTTTTGAGAAGTGAGGTGCGTGATCTACGGCTGGTTTTACAGTCGGCAGATAAGGAACTGGCCACCCTGAAGATGGAGTTAAGAGATGGGCAGAGCAATAATCAGCAGATGGAGATAAACCGACTCTCCAACAGTCTGATCACCACACAGCTCCAGCTGGATAAAGTCCAGTGAGTGCATTTTACTGCACTTGGGAACTGATCTGGACCTGATGCTGTTGTACAGTAAATGACTGCAACAATGTCTTCAATCCAGGCTGGATTGGGAGCAGCTTCTGGAGCAGCATCGCACACTGCAGGACTCTTTTGACCAGCTGCAAGCGGAGGCAAAGTTTGAGGCTGATCAGGCAATCCAGCAGCTGCTGGGCAAACAGCAGAAAAATGATGAACAGAAGGCACAGATTATGGTTAGTCGTAGTCATCGCTCATTTTCTTGAAATCTGGACTGCCGTGTCTTCTTTATGTATGCTACTCTTTTGCATTCTTTCCCCTTACTGCAGGAATTAAGTAATTCTCTGCAAATTGAGCAAGATTGCTCAAGCACCCTAGCTTCCCAGTTAAGAGAAAGTAAAGAAACTACAACAAAGTGAGTCTTAAATAAGACTCCTGTTTATACATCTGTCTGATTGTGATTTTTGTCTAGCATTGATTGTGTTTATGAGTGAACAAATGTCCTCTCAGGGAACTTATTGAGGCCGTGGAACAGAATGCGCATCTCAGAAAACAGGCGTCTGACCTGACAAAACAAAACCAGCAACAGGTCAGTCCTGATAGGCGGTATGTGTATTTGCAGGTTATACTTATAATGCTGTGCCTTTAATTCAGTCCACCCCTTTTGTCTTGGAAGGCATCCAAACTTGTCGATCATGAGCAAAAAGTCACAGCAGCCAATGAAGCCATAAAAGTCTTGGAGCGGAAAATCCAACAGGACAAAGTATGTCCGAGTGAATAATTGTCTCAGGTCTTATTTCTGCACGTTTTCGTTCCACATCTGTTTCCCACCTTGACGCCTGTTGTCTTGTCTGACAGGATGTCGTTCTAGATCTAATAAACCAAACAAGAGACCTTCGCAGCAGTTTGAGTTTGAAGGAGCAGATCATTACCCATCTGTCAGAAGATTTCAAAGATATCACTGTATTATACTCGCTCTAAATTACTTGCCAGTGACAATTTTTTTTCATTCATTGAGTCATTATGTCACGGATACATGTCAGCCATATCTTTGCCCTTTCAGGCCAAGTGTTCTGCTGCCTGCCGAGAACGGGAAAGTATTAAGGAGCGAAACTCACAGATGCAATCTGAAATATCTGACCTGAAGGAATCCTTAGAGAGGAGTGAAGCATCAAACAAAATAGAAGTAAGATTGATTGCATTAGATAAAATGTGATGTGCAGTAAACACTGAAAGAAATAAAGAACTAAAATACAAACTGTGAATCAGGTTGAAGTGTTGCAGGAAGAGATGATTCATGCCAGCGAGGAAGTCGAAAGACTCACGAAGGTCGTAGATGAGCAGAGCGACCTCCTTAAAGCATCTGAAGAGCAGACCACCCAGAAGGATTTCCTGATACTGAAGCTACAGCAGAAGGTAACAGTTTTTCATCATATCAGTAAGCAAAGACTACAAATCAGTTCAATTTTGAAATGTGCTTTTCACCTGTGGAAACTGGAGATCTCACTGAAGTTGATCAACTCCAAATTATTATTTTGTCTTACTTGGTACAAGTATAATTACCCATGTGAAATCAATTCTGCATTTGGACCAGGTGCAGCAACAACAGGAAGCTGTTGAAAAAACTATAAGAGATGGAACTTATACTCATGTAGAGTTGTCAGTCACACCTAAATGTATACCCCGGGTAAGAACATGGTTAATGTAATCTCTTTTAAAGCCATCAAAATTACATAGTTTGTTGATTTTGTTTCAATATTTCCAGGTAGTAATTCTTTGTGTCTACTTTTCCAGACACCCTGTACCCCTGGAAGTTTCAACAGGGACCTGAACCAAGTCTTAGAATGTCAGGAGAGAGAACTGGAAAATCGGCGTTCCTCCATGATGACCATGGAGATACTCTTAGCAGAGCTTAATGCTGAAAGAGCTGCCAAGAATGAAGAGATCCAACGGCTAAATGTATTTCATGCTTTGCACAAGTTTAATGAATCTATCTTACTTATGTGGTTGACACATAGTCATTCTGACAGTGACCGCGCCTCATTTCGTCTTACCTCCCCTGTTTTTTTTTCGCCATTCCACAAAGTCTATTCGGGTCAAGTTGAACTAACATCAAAAGTTCGTCTTGTAAATTAAAAAACTGTCTCACTGGAATCTGAGTGCCTTCCGTAATGATTATGTCTCTTTTCCCCCACAGACACAATTGGGTGAGAAAGAGACGGTCCTAATTGAGATTCAGTCTTTTCTCAATCAGTTTTACACCAAAAAGAGCCAGTCCATGCAGAATGGAGAGATAGATGGGTTAAGTTTATTCATCCTTTCAATCAGACCTTTTCCTATCAGTCAGTCATTAATATGTTTAATAATGCTTTTAATTTTTTAGGGATGATTTGATTGAAGACATTAAGCAATCTGTGCTTAAACAGCTAGAAGAGGAGCGGGCCGAGAAGGTACGCATTGAATCCCACTGTGGTTTTAATTTTTTCTCTGACTGGTAAAAAATAACATTACTCTGTCATTCATAAAACAGAGCAAACTGATGCAAAGGCTGTCTGATGCCCAGAAAAGGTAAACACTTGATGGGTTTACCTGAAGTGATTCCATATATGTTGGTAATTCTCATAGTGTCTATGCGTTAAGTATCTGATGAGCTATCTTGGATTAGACTGCAGGAGAAGGAGTCGACGCTGGCTCAGTCACAGACTTGCATGCAGGAGCTGACGTCTGAGCTGAGGAACCGCTGTTTTGAACTGAGAGACCTGAGACAGCAGGCGCAGGATGAAGATAAGCTGTTCAAGGTCAGAGCTTAACTGGTTTCAGTTTTCCTTTCTTAAATCAGTAATTGTATTATTTTCCTGAAACCAATCCATTAAATGCTGATGCTCTCCAAGTGTTTGTTTTAACAGAATACTTGCATCTATTTTTATTTGATTATTTTATTTTTTTTATGTTTTGCATGTGTTCGAGAGAGGCTTGATAATTATTTTTCTATTTGCTTTTTTTGAAGGGTTATTTGTATATCTAGTTTCATGGTCCTGAAAAGAATATTCTCACAGCAACATTGTCAAGATATTCAGTCTTGACAAGAGCTGATAAATAACATTAAGGTTGATACTTTAGCATGAGAGCATGTCTGGATAACTGACAGAGTGACAAGCACTGCTTCAAGTTCAACATGTCCAAAGCTATTCAATCTACATCTTTTTGCCGTCACCAATTTGTCAATGTAAAGCTTGACATTCCTGGCAAAGTAAAATGTAAGAATTGTCAAACTGCTGCCACAAACTCTTACAGGAGAATGAGGTCCTCCGTAAGCAGATTGTTCAGCTATCAGAGGAGAATGGAAAACTGGTTGGACATAAGAACCACAAACAGAAGATTGAATATCTTGTGAAGCTTAAGAAGGACAACACCAGGCTGCAGGAGGTAAATGTCATCTCTTGAAAATAGGTTTATCTTGGTGATGTGTTATTTTGTCAAACTAATCAAATGTCTTTTGGTTCAAAGGAAAATGAGAAGCTTCGATCCGAGATCAGTGAGATGCAACAAAACTCACAATTGCTGCCATTGGAAATACAGTGAATTTCTGATTTTAACAGTTGAAATGGATGCACCTTTTCTACACTATGTCTCTTACCTTTGCTAACATTTCACCTTTTTTAAGATGTGTAAATGCTATGATTGTTATTTTTAATGTTTGTTAATGGGATTTTGAACAAATCCCTGGTTTGTTTTTCTTGATGGTCACATTTTAGGGATGGATGTTTTATATTGGTTTCATGTTTATCAGGAAAAAAAGGCATCTGCTTGTCAGTATTGTTCATAGACATCCCATAACTGCGGATTCCTCAGCATGGACTTTATGTTGGGCTGCTGGTAATGTACAGTCAAACCCAAAGCCACAGTCTTTATTTCACATCAAATACTGAGATAAAAACTCAGCGGGCATTTCACTCACTGTCTGTGACTGTTCATTGAGCAGTGTTTGAGTTGTACTTTCATTGCTGTCATTGTTGCATTTTCCCCTCATGCCAGGAAGAGCGACCTGCTCTTCTCTGTGAATTTCTTGTTTTAAAACTGTAATAAAGTGCTGCTGAAAACCTCACCAGTTGTTTCCAGTCACACAGACAATGGATGCTGAATGCCCCCAGGCTCCGACTGTAGTTCCAGGGTCACCAGCGGGGGGTGGTGTGGCTGCTCAACTGACTGAAGACTCCTTAATGGGAGGCTTGAAGAGAGGGTGATGTTCCGGAAAGCTGCAACATGGAGGAAATTCTAATGGGTGGATGTACTTCAGACCATTTAACCTCAAGGGCCAAATTTGCCTGCATGACACTTGATAGACAGTAAGAACCATCATCCAAAGTGAGCGGGTAGGAAAAGTTCTGGTGGCGAAAACCGGCCTGCTAACATTCAGGCATCAGCCACCCCTCTCCTTATTATATTTATGTTACTGGATACAAAAATGTTCTAGAGCGTCTGCAACTCTATTATTTGAAAGCCAGGAACGTCATTTTACATCGCCGTAATCATTCAGGCTACATAAAGGGAATCTGTTGAATCCAAACACAGGTTAGGTGTTTAATGGACACTCGGTTTAAGCTTACATCCAACCCACTGCCCAGGTACATCGCAAAAAATTAGAATATCAAGAAAACGTTCAATAGTTTTTGTGACTCATTTCCAAATGTGAAATCCAGATATTTTATCGAGTCATGATACAGAGTGAAATATTTCAAGCCTTTATTTCTTAAAATTTTAAGGATGATTGCTTACAGATACCCAAAAAAAATCCAGGGTCTAAGAAAATTTGAATATTACAGAAGTTCAATTAGAAAAAGACACTTAAAACAAATGTCAGGCTTTTGCAAAGTTTGTTCTTTTCTTTGCACCCAATACTTTGTTTGCAAGAATAACTACATTGATGCGATGTGGCATGGAGCCCATCATCCTGTTGCACTCCTGATGTAATGGAAGTCCAGGCTGCTTTGATAGTGGCCTTCAGGTCATCTGCATTGTTGTGTCTTGGGGTTCCTCATCTACCCCTTGATGATTCCCCCATAGTTTCTCTATGGGGTTCAGGTCAGGCCAGTTTGCTGGCCAATCAAGCAGAGTAACACAACGATTATGGAAACAGCCTTTGGTACCTTTGGCAGTGTGGGCAGGTACCAAGTCCTGCTGGAAAATGAAATCTGCTATGACATAAAGCTAGTCGGCAAAAGGAGGCATGACGTCCTCCAAAACTTGAATGGACTTCAGAAAACAGTGGACCAGCACATGACATGGCAGCCCAAATCCTCCCTGACTGGAAACTTCAAGCAATGTGGATTCTGTGTCCATTCATCCTCCTGACTCTGGGACCTTGATTTCCAAAGGAGGTGCAAAATGTACTTTCATATGAAAAGATGACTTTGGACCGCTGAGCAACACTCCAGTTGGTTTTCTCTACAGCCCAGGTAAGAGGCTGTTGATACTGACTGGTTCAGGACTGGCTTGACACCGGGAATGAGACAGTTTGGTCTCAGAAGTCCCCCCCCAAATTCTTGACTGGATTTTGCTTGACAATCCTCTTGAGGCTACAGTTATCCCTCTTGCTGGTGCACCTTCTCTTACCATATGTTTTCCTTCCACTGAACTTCCTATGAACAGTCTTGGATATGGTATTCTGTGAAAAACTAGCTTCACTAGCAATGACCTTTTGTGGCTTTCCCTCCTAGTGGAGGGTGTCAATGACCATCTTCTGCACATCTGTCCAGTCAGCAGTGTTCCCCCATGATTATGTAGCCTACTGACCAAGACTGAGAGACCATTAAAAGCTCAGGAAACCTTTGCAGGTGTTTTCAGTTAATAAGCTGTTTGGGGTATGACACCATGACATTCCAATATTGAGCTTTTCACAATATTCCAATTTTCTGAGACACTGAATTTTGTGTTTCGTTATTTGTGCCATAATCATCAACATTTCAAGAAATAAAGGGTTGAGATATTTCACTGTATGTGGAATGAATCTATGTCATATGTCTTGCCATCAGAAATGAATGACAGACAAAATATATTGACCTTTTCATGATATTGTAATTTTTTGAGATGTACCCGTATACCAGGCTGTGCTCAAACTGCCAACCCTGCTGTCTGCTGAACAGATGCCGTGACTTGTTGTTTGTCACTTCACCACTTTGAAAATGTACAATTGGGGAAAAGTTCTACTTGTCCACATCAAGCTCATTTGCTATGGGCTGCAGCGCAGCATGTTGTTTGAATCCCAACAATGAAGATGACCTGCTGGTCTGCTTCAGTCAGCCATGTTAGACAAACCCCAATCCACAGCCTCTCCAAACATTAAACATACATGTTGAAGACATTTCTGCCCTACCAGCAATGAAATCAACTTGCTGCTATGTAAGCTATAAGCATTAGATCAGATAATAATAATTCTCAGTGACCAAGATTTCAAATCCTCACATCAGTGAGGCCCGTCAGATGGTTCCAATCGGGATAATGACCCTGGGATGGTTGTTAAGGCAATACAACAGTTTGCCTACTGCAGCTTAATGTTACTTTTTTTTTTTCTCAGGCAATGCAAGGCAGACAGTATTTGTAATACCTATTGTACAGTTTTGCTGAACGGACTGCAGTAAAGGGCCAGACCTCTCTCACATCATGTAGGTATTTTCCAGATCCATCACCGCAGGCATATAAATTTAAACACCCAGCCGTCTGCTTTCACAAGCATTGTATATGAGTATATGAGTCATTTTGCAGAGTTTGGTGAACTGTTCAGTGTGGTTCTGTCTTCAGGCTCATGTATGCTCTACGTACACATGGAAACAGATCCACACATTTTGAACTCTTTCCTCACACTTCCACTCAGCAGAAATTCACAAAGGGACGCTGCTCAGTCAAAAGTTTTCATGAACAGGAAGAAGAGGAGTCAAAAGCTTCAGACAACGAGCAATGCGGAGACAGAAGGAGCAGTCACTTTTTAAATCTTCTGTCATTGGGTTAATTTGTTGCAGTGGCATGGTGGTTGATGAACGCCCTCAGGGTTGATTCACCATGGCAGCAGTGTCCTCTCAGTTTGCTGGCCTCCTTCTGGAGTCCCAAACCGCGCACAACGCAAGGTTGGTTCATTTTTGTGCAGAAAAAATTGACTATGCCGCACAGAGTCCCGACCAGAGCCCCATCAAACACCTTTGGGATAATTAGAAGTGAAAGTCCAGCCAGGCTTCTTCATCAGCATTGATTGACCTCACAAATGCCTTTCTGTATGAGTGGGCTAAACTTACCACACACACACACACACCACTTTCTTGTTAAACCCTGCGAGAGTTGAGGGTGTTGTTCGTGACAAGAGGAGGGGAAGCAGATCCACAGCAATGCACATGGATTGAGACTGGGATGTTCCAGCTGGTTGGGTGCGATGACCTGGTTCCCAGTGTGGTGGTGGATCTCAGTTGGTCGTTGGTGTTTCTTAAATTACAGCTTAACTTTGGGAACATTCCAATTTTTCTTGTATTATACATAAATCAGCCACTCGTGATTGAGGAGTGTCTCCCCTTACAAGTGAAATGTAAAATGTCCAGGTTAATTCAAAAGGAACTAGTAAGAGGGAAGGTTCCAGTCCCTGTTTGCAGTGAATGAACAAGAGCGCTGCATTGACCGGTCCACGTATCCAGAGACCGTTGGGATCTCTTCTCTCTGGTTTTGGCTGAACCTTGGGGGTGGAGGTGACTCAAAATCCTGCTTGGTTTTGTCACAGCATGTCAAAGTCCCCATCGTTTTGATGCGTGGCAGCTGCACTGCATCTTGTTTCTTCTGGTCGTAGAAGTCCCTCAGCATCCACTTGAAGACTGACACCAGTTCTCTGGGCATTGTGGTGTTGATCAGGCACCCCGTGAAACCTGTGGAGAAATTTGACCAACACATTTCATTGAATGCATCTTGAAATCCCAATGACTTGCATTCCCACCAATCTCAGCAGCCCATACTTTTAAATTTGCTGCTTCTGATGTTTAAATGTTTCACTTACTATTTTTGAAAAGTCCTGAAGAAAGCAACAGCTTATGTTTTTGGAAAATATACTACACTTCTTGTTTACGATGAGATGGTGTGGTTATGTAGTGAATGGTAGTGTTCTTGTGCTAATTTTTTTTTTTTTTCCAAGGAATCAACAGGGTGAGTCGACCCAGACAGGAGACAGATATTGTTCCATTATTAGTCTTTTTTGTAAGAAGTCTGTCATGTCATCAAGCCGTTGAATCACTCCTCAGGTCTTTTAGCGGCTACTGTACTGATACTGCACATGTATCCAGTTTGAAGAAAAACTCATCAGCTAAACTGTATTTAGCTCAGATGCGATGAGCCGACAGCACAGCTGTCGGGCCTCCTCAGGACTTGCAAAGCATCCTTTGCATGTTCACACCTTCATGTTCCCGGTTCTGACTGTAACACACCATGGCTTTCTCGGCAGCTCGCTGTACCTCCCCTCTCCCTTTGTCTGTCTTCGCCCGCAGTCAGACCGCGTATTGATGTTGAAACAGCTAAACTCCGGTGACAGCTCAGTAGCGTGAGGAGCGATGATGGCACAGTTGCCTCCAAACACATGGAGAGATTCCAAGCTGTGTGACGTACCAGGTATGTCAAATCTTGATGCACTTGAGTGACCAGGTATTTGGACTAATTATCAATTTACTGCAGAGTTATTGATGCCAGCTGACAAATTTCTGTCTGCTTTTTGTAATCAGTATAGTTTAATTGTGTTGACCACAATTCCAAGTGCATCTAGCTTTAAGTGCTTCAGTGTGGCAACATATAACAAGGGCAACCTCCCTGCTTTAAGCTGAGCCTTTGGATGAACAAATTCCATGCTTCATTTATCAAATTCAAGTGTACTTGAATCATGTTTTCATACAGCATCACTTTATTTGATAGTCTTGCTGCTATTGATATATTTCCCAATCTGTATTTTTATTTTAGGACTGGTATTCATAGTATTTGTTTTACTATATCTGTGTTGATGAAATAAATATATTACTTTATTTCTACTCTGCTTTGTAGATTGTATTGCCAATACAAAAAACTGAACATGTACTACCTGTTCACAAAGGGGTGGTTATACACTTACCTTGTTCAGTCCTAACCTTCAGATTTTCCAGCGTGGTTGAAAAATAAAACAACAGATCAAAACAGGTGCTAGAGCTATTCCTGCTCTTCTAGTTAGACCGTAGGACCAAGATCTGCTCTGACCAAAGGAGGTGGCCTTATTCTAGATCAACCTGAACCTTGGGTTGTTTATTCTGCAATGTTGAGACACTTTTTGAGTAATTCAGACCTCTGGAACAATTGCAGCACACTGAGGCTTTTATTGTTGTTTCACGGGACACTTGGCACCCGAGGAGTCAATGGAGGTATGGCATGATGAAAAGGTTAAATCTCTTCTATGGAAATGCTCTCCGAGCTTGTCTCTGCCTATTCGTGAGATAGGTCAAGAAATTATTTAGAAGTGTGCCTGGTTCAGCAGTCTGAAAACCAATCTATCAATGCATTGTATTTTGGCAAATCGGCCAAGAATGCACAACGAGCTGAAACATAAAAAGGAAAGCTCTACTTACAGGTGAAATGGTTACACGTCTGCTTTGTAAGTTATTCAGCATTAGACCAAAAATGGATTTTCAAAGTGAGAAAAAGAAGTTTTCCCTCCACGTGTCAGTCCAGGGGAATGTCATTCCTTCAACCTGCCCATGACATCCAGTGGTGTTCAATACAATCAAAGAAGCAAGTGTTTCCCGAGCTGCCCGCGATCCTCCGCTGACTGACTGTGCTGTGTTCCTCTTAGTCTTCTGATTATCGTCCTGTCCTTATCATCCCTCCCACTGCTCATGTCATGCCGACTTAACCGGAGCAGAGTTAGTCACACAGCCAACTGACTAAGCTGTCAACTCCCCTCTCTTTTGTGTTGGGAGACGCTTTGCAGTAAGGCTGGCTTCTTTGTAGCCTGAACAGTATGTATCCATGAAAGAGAAAATAAGTGAGCGCATGTGTTTGTGCCTGCAGTTACAATGCAGTCCTTCCTGTCCTGAGAGTGAGTGGAAGGCAGTCATATCAGTGCTGTGGGCCTGATTGAGCAGGCAGGACCCACACCAGAGGGGGCATTGGCTCAAAGTGAAGTTAGAAATGGCCCATTTTGGTGCAAAGCCCATAAGAAGGCTGCAGGGCCAACAGTTAGACACAAAATCTCAAAATAGGTATTCATTAATTAGGTTACTACAAAATTTCCAGTCTTTAAAATAGTTAGCTTCGTAGTAGCGAATTAAAACACAATAAAATTCTCCATGGCTCCGCCTAGTGGGCGCAGACATGGAGATAATTATTTCTTCATTGCCCAATGCATTAAGTCTGGAAGTTGGTGAGGCTTCGTGATCCAGGAAGTCCGAGGTTAAAATCAACTGCTGGTTTTGAAGACCGCACGCCAATGCAAAATAATCTATTCCAGATTCATTCAGACCTTCCAAATGAATAGCGATTGAATATTGCTGTGTGCAAGAACTCAATTAGACAATTGTCTTTCGTAATCTACAATATTGTTATGGAGGAGATTCAGTGTTCTGTAGAAGCCTATAAATATCACAGTCTGTTTTACTTTAATTGTTTTCATTCTCTCATTATCTAGAGCCCATTTTGCTCCTGCTTGCAGGAGGCTAAAATGCTTGAATCTGCATGTTTGTTCAGCCTTTCAGACATTCCCCGTGATGGCAGCTTTTACATGAAATCTGATGGAGAGCGAGCACAGAACAAAGATTCTGTGGGAGGTTAAAGAATACAGTCATATATTGCACATTATAAATCTTAACTCTTAATCTCATGTTAAATGTCTTTTTCTATCCCATGATGACAGAGTTTGACAGCCACAAGAGCTGATTCTGTCTAGCTTCTTATGATAGGTTATTTGTGTTTGGGTTCCTTACTCTGCTATTCTGTGTCTGTTTTTGTAGTCATTTTCTACGACAAATATTTGTGGGCTTTTTTTCCAAATCCATTGTGTGTATGCGAACATGTGTGTATATCCATACCCGATAGCACCTGATTTTCCTGATCAAAAACAACGACAAGGTTTGTGTCTGTCAGCGTAGTGTCCAGAGCATGGAGACGCTACCAGGAGACAGGTACATCAGGAGACGTGGAGGAGGCCGTGGGAGGGCAACAACCCAGCAGCAGGACCACTACATCCACCCTTGTGCAAGGAGGAACAGGAGGAGCACTGCCAGAGCCCTGCAAAATGACCTCCAGCAGGCCACAAATGTGCATGTGTCTACTCAAATGGTCAGAAACAGACTCCATGAGAGTGGTGTGAGGGCCCGACGTCCACCGGTGTGTGGCGGGGTGCTTACAGCCCAACCGGTGCAGGACGTTTGGCATTTGCCAGAGAATACCAAGATTGGCAAATTCGCCACTGACGCCTTGTGCTCTTCACAGATGAAAGCATGTTCACACTGAGCACTTGTGACATAGTCTGGAGACGCCGTGGAGAACGTTCTGCTGCCTGCAACATCCTCCAGCATGACCGGTTTGGCAGTGGGTCAGTAATCGTGTGGGGTGGCATTTCTTTGGGGGGCCGCACAGCCCTCCATGTGCTCGCCAGAGATAGCCTGACTGTCAATAGGTACCGAGATGAGATCCTCAGACCCCTTGTCAGACCATATGCTGGCGCGGTTGGCCCTGAGTTCCTCCTAATGCAAGACAACGCTAGTCCTCTTGTGGCTGGAGTGTGTCCGCAGTTCCTACAGGACGAAGGCATTGATGCTATGGACTGGCCCACCCGTTCCCCAGACCCAAATCCAATTGAGCACATCTGGGACATCATGTCCCGCTCCATCCAGCAGCACCATGTTGCACCACAGGCTGTCCAGGAGTTGGCGGATGCTATAGTCCAGGTCTGGGAGGAGATCCCTCAGGAGACCATCCGCCACCTCATAAGGAGTATGCCCAGGCATTGTAGGGAGGTCATACAGGCACGTGGAGGCCACACACACTAATGAGCCTCATTGTGACCTGTTTTAAGAACATTACATCAAAGTTGGATTAGCGTGTTGCGTGTTTTTCCACTTTAATTTCTAGTGTAACCTGATTATATTTCACTCGTCTTTTGTTCGTACAGTCCTTGACTTCTGCCTTTCTCGTCACTTGGTATGTGCCAAAGATCAGTTATTACCAATTATCAATCTCTGCGTTTTATCTCTGCGTCCAAGACCAGCTGTAACCGATGCAAAGGTAAAGCGCCTGACATACACGTCCACAGCTCTGTCTCCTTCTGATGATTTGTTTCCTTTTCAGGACGCGCTGGTCGAGTGTCAAAGGGCTACTGTCTTGTCTTGTTAGCAAAGCCTTCTAGAGGGATCAAATCCCAGAGATGCTGGTATCTGTTTTGTGTTTGTTAGTCATGCAGTATGAGTAGACTAGCTCTGTCAAGCCCCGTTTGGAAGTTTACCTACCTCTGAAGTTGCCCCTTTGCAATCTCGTTCAGTCCTCTCCGCAGCTCTCTCACCCCCAACACCAGCAACATAATGAAGACCGTCCTTCAGGTTAAAGAGGCCAGTGGACTGAGAGCACGTTCAACTGTTGTTTTCCTGGCAGCCATTGTGATCAACATCAGCAGTTTTGAACATGTGGCTCTACTCATGATTATGTAGTTTATGTAATTCTACCAACCTATCCCAGGTTTTACAGAGTCACGGCAGTGATCCAGGACCTCTGTTCAGGAGGTGAGAGTAATGAAGGATTTGAAGAGCTGTGGAATTGGGGAAGCAGTTTGAAGAAGTAAATACTTATTTTAAGTTCTTTCAGTCACTAATGTAAATTTTAAATTTTTTTCCATGAGATTTATTTCATCCACATCACAGAAAACTAAAAACTTTAAAGAGACGGGACATCACAAGGCTTATAACAAGTTTTAAAGTGCACAGCTTGGCTAACTTCCATATTCTTGAGATTTCAAAGGTGAGGAGCCTTGTCTCAGGTTCACACCAATGACATTTACCAAGCTGCTCCAATGTAAAGCTGGACTTGGCTCAGCTCTGGATTCTAATGATCCACCGGTTTAGCAGAATGGACCTGTCTATCGAGGGCACCTCCTCATGTTGCATATCAGACCACAAGAGCTACTGAAGACAATTACCTTGTATTAGAAACTTCATCAACAAAGGGCTTCGCTTCTCAAGTAATAGAACCACAGTTTTCTCAACTGCACTCTCAGTAACATGGACACATCCAGTGTAAATTGTTCCTTCATTACTTTTCTGTCAGCTGAACATGTGGAAAACGGAAAACTTCCTGTCGCTATTACATGGCTTATATATGGCTTTTGAGCCAGTGCTATGGAGGAGAATCTGTGCAATAAATAAGGAGAAAAAATCTGAGTCCTGCTCTTTGCCTGTCAAATGGAAGAGTTTAAATCCTCCAACGAAAAATAAGTAGAAGAACACAGTTGCGATGGAGGGAAATTTTCAGTAAATAAAAGGGAACTCTGACAACCTCCAATTAGAATTGATATATTTCAGCAAAAAGACATGGGGGGTGGGGATGGGAATCAGCAAGCAGCAGATTTATGAAAGAAGTGGCTCCAGTCTACGATGTCTGACGGATACTGGAGCCAATCATCTGCTGCCAAATGAAGCGGTCCTGCAGATGGGGTCCCCTCAGTGAAGCCCCGTGGAAGAGGGGTGAACGGGGATGGTGAGCCGACATTCCCGGGCTGAGTGTTAGCCCACTTTCCTGTGACCTGTATCTTCGGAAGATGATTGTCCTTGGCCACATTTTCGGCCGTCTGGATGAGCGCATCGTCATAGGTCTGTCATTTCTACACCCTGATAGAGCTGGCCTCAGGCCCTGCACGCTCATTTTTCTGATGCTCCCAAATAACCGGACTCATCAAACTGTCCAGTCTTTGTCTGCACGTTGTGTGTTTTTGTTACTTCTTGTCTGCAGTAATAGTGATAACATCCATCCATCTGCAGCACACACTCTGAAGAGTTTCTTTGTCATACTGTCAACACGGCAGCTCGCGGGTCACAGGTCAGTCACGTGCAGCAGCTGCCCTGATTCGGACTCTCAGCCTGTCACTTCAGATCAAGCTTATCTTTGCCAAAGTCTCATGTGGTTTTAGGGGAGCGTTGGGATGTCAAATTATCCTACAGACAATTGATTCAATGTTATGGTCTTTTCTGGGTTCTGTCTCTGAAATAGTGACCTCAAAAGCCACAGTCATTTTTGAAATGTGTAAAGGTAATGCTATGCCTAAACAATGATATTCCGAAATACTACAGTTCGTTGTTTTTGCAAATTACCATTTCCAACTCCAGGAGCAAGTTAGGCTTTGCTCAGGCAATCCCAAGAGATCCCATAGCCTTCGTCAACACCTACAAGTTAATATGTTGACACTGAGTCAGGTCAATTGGTAATATTGAAGGGTTTCATACATTTCTGTAATGGTTAATGGTTTTAAATCCCTTCCTGTGGTTTAATGTCAGGTGTGGCGGTCCTCCAAAGACAAAGGACAACTGAGACATCCCAAGGTAACCATAAAGGCTCACAGCTCAGACAGATGCACAGTAATGTGCTAGTTTCATCCCAACACAATGAAAGGCATCTAACTTGTTTAACATTTACAAAACAAGCATTTGATGTGATGCCAATCTTTCTTTACATTAGTCATAGTATTGGAATTATATTCCCGTTTGCCTCGAGGCTGCTACCACCAGTAGTAAAAACAAAACCTCATTGAAACTTTCACCACATCATTTTACTGCTTCCAGTGGCATCTCAGATTAATTGGAAAAGTCTAAGTCAAACGTTTCATCCAAAGAAGTTGTCCGATCTGATGGAGGTACTTGATCTGAAGCTCCAGTTTCAGTGCACTACACTGCTATTATGAGATGTTCAATAACTGACAGTTAATCACCACAGCTCAACATCTTTGCTCGCTGAACAGCATCAGAAAGTCTTTGGCCAGTTGGAGTAATAATTGCAAGGATTGGGACAATATGGCATTTACTGATTTAGTGAGAAGGTCATTACAGGTCATTGGACTTATTTCAAGCTGGTATCGGATGATTTTCCCAAACCTTTACAGCAGTCTCGGTCTCAAATGCATCTTTATTAAGAGCTCATGACACAGCATCAAACACCAGCCAATGGCCCAAAGAACAGCTGCAGTGTTGACAGTGCAGGTAAACCTGCAGGCCATGGCCTTGTGAGAGGATTAATGAGCCGCAGCTACTTAATGCAAAGATTAGCTCTCCTAATCCTTGTAGCTGTGATTTGTAAATGGATGCAGTCCTGTGGTGACGGACTGCACAAAGCCGCAGACTACAGAATACTCCCTGAAGGAGAAAAGGTGTGGAAAATGTGCAACCAGACCTCTAATTGCTGTTGGTCGAGTGTTTCGTAGGTGTCCACGTATATGTTACGAAGGTGCCAGCGTCACTGCAAACACTTTAAATCCCAGGTAGTTACCCCTTGCTCATGTCTATTTTTCTCTCCTCCTAAAATGTACTCACTACTTCTGTTTCTACTCATCAGATTGAGTTGGACAGGGGAAAGGAGAACTTCATTCGAATCAAAAAGATCAGGGAGGTACAAGACTCGGGACCACATGATGATTCAGAAAGAGGGGCAACAGTCATTTGTAGTCATTTGTCAGGTTGTGTCGTATGCCTGACCTGTATAGTTATGACACTATGTGTGTTCGTCAAGAGTCGTGACAGTCAGACTAAAACTGGTCCAGTGTCACCATAATGGTTTAATTGAATGTGAAAAGGTTAAATGGTAAGATTGTAATGTATAATAAGTAGTATTTCATTCTTCAGGTGAGGTTCCGGGCTGCAGATCCAAATGATGAGGGAGAGGTTTGTGGTGTGCACATAACGGTCACCTAAGGTCAGAGTTAGGTTATAGGTAGGCTATAGGATTCATACAGCAATCTCACTGAACATTTGGCTGGTTTATATGTTGTATGTTTATACATTGCATTCATTGTTGCTCCTTTTGGGATACAAACCTGAACAGCGTGTGTGTTCACTCTCAGATTGTATGTGGAATTCCACAGGGCATCGTGGGACTCGGGTGCTGCCGGAGGTGTCCCTCGTCTTCCTTCTGGTCCAGCAGTCTAATTCACTGGGACTGTGTGTCTACCCGCCTGAGCAGACTCAAAAGTAAGCTGGGAGCAGACAAATACTTGACATGAAATATGGACAGCAGGACTCTATCTTAACATTTCCTACTGATCTGTGCTTTCCCAGCTCTGAGTGCAAAATCACGTCATCCAATGAAGATGTCTTGATCTAATGTCTGTATCATCAGATTTACCAAAGTGTATCTTTTACTGTATCTCACGCCCATGTATAGGCATCCCTCTAAGGAGTACGTTTCTGGCTTTTCACAGTAATATTTCTGACGGCATAAATGTCAGTGTGTTTTTTTTTTTTTCCACACGTGGCTCTTTACCAGTAAATGGTTTTGATATGTGTTGCTCGGGAAGTTGTTCCTCAAAGTGTTTGCATCGTTGGCCTGATAACTGATCTGTCTGAAATCAAATGCATGTCTGTGCTTGCCTTACTTCTGATTTAAGATTCTTTGTTGGGTGGACCCCTTCACATTGGCAGCTCAGCCAAGTGATGACAGCATGATATTGTAGCGCATAATCTCTTGCGGCTATAAGGACCTTTGGGAGTCTCCCCATGGTTCCGGGTTTGAGAACTCTGTCATGTAAATAGTTGTACAATGTTGTTCATGTCGCGTCACATTAACCTGCATCATTAGTTGTCACAATGGGGGGATGCAACCGTAATGTAACTGTTGGGTTGGGAAATACACCACTTGGGTTTCTCCTTCTTCGTTGGTTGAATTAGAACCGGTAATCTAAAGAGCAGTACCCTACTAGTGAATCATACTTGACTCCTCCGGTCATTTGGTGATACTCCAGCTCGCCACAATATTATGAACCGGTGTTTCAAAATAAAAACACCGTGTTCACACAGAAAGCATGCAGTTTGAGGCAAACACTCAGTTCTCACTGGTTTTTCGTTGCAGAGTAAATGTGGATTTGGAAAACCAGTCTGTCCCCCGAGCAGCCATCTTGAGCAGCGTCACCACATGACGGTGGTCAGGTCTTTACATCCCGCACACCTCATGAGCAAAGAGTGCTTTGCAGAACCCCGATCCTTTAGTGGGTTGTAACTCCAAAGAATGTGTGTGTTTGTGTGCCGTGGCTGTGTCTCAGTTGGTAGAGCTGGCGTCCCTCTAGTCAGAAGGCTGCTGGTTTGATTCCCGACCCTTCCTGCCTGAATGCCGAAGTGTCCCTGGGCAAGACACTAAACCCCACAGTTGCCCCCGATGGTCTTTTGCTGAGGAGGGACATGCAGTTAAAGCAGAGTAGAGCCTTGATTCTAAGATGACTATACATAATGTCAGAGAAAAAAAGCACTCCAAATATACCCTACATTAGGCAAGAAAGAGAGGGCATTGTGTCTGTTGGAAAAACAATAACACCACCATATTCGACTGAGGCTGGAAATGCTAAAAAATGGCCAAGGAACCCTAAAACCCTCCTGACCGATAAAGTCGGTCTGACCAAGGCGAGAGCCTTGGTTACAGAGAAGAACCATTCTGTGACACCCAAAGCATGGGTCGCAGGCGAAAGCCTCTGCAGGCAGTTCCAGACGAACGGGTTTTGGATGTGCAGGTCTACTTCAGCCAAGATGCAGATAGCATTTGGAAGCTGGCCCTGCTGGTTAGGATGTCACCACAACTAAAATAGAAACGTGAAGGTGTCAGGCAAAGCGCTGGCCTGCCTGTGTTCCTTCACTGTACCATTCTGCTGTGCTGTAGGGAGCTCATATAACACACAATTCATCTGCAGTCCAGGACTATGTCCGTTTTATACTCCTGTGATGCTTTGGATCCCTTCCAGGTAGATTCCGCTCCGCACACCTGTGTGAGCAGTCGTGATCTCTCATTCTTCGGAATGATGTTCTACAGTTTCCCTGAGGAAACCACACCGCACGGTGTATTTTAGACCTTTCCGGGTTTTGTCAAAGGATACCATTGAGAATACACACGTCATCCAAATTGGTTTGAAAGTGACAGATGTGGCTCTTTGGCAGTGAAGGCAGGGCTTCATTCGCACTCTGCCCTCATTGTAAAAGCTGTCCTGCTGTAAAGGTGATTGTCCTTTCTGCTTTCTCATCTTTGTGTGCTCTACGAGGACAGAGAAGCAGCCAGACCTGTCCCCGGTGCCACCAGCAGCTCCTGGAAGAAGGACCAGAAAGAGAATAAGGAGCTTATTGACAACCTGTTGGCCCGCCTCTCCACGAGCAGCCGGCCTTACTTTGAAACAAAAAGAGAAACTCAAGCCCTGGCCAAACATCCATCAATTCAATAAATTCTCAAACCATTCTAACTCATTTTTTCCGATGTGTTCTACTGTTACGTAAATCACCAAAGTGGGAAATGCTGCATAAATGAGTTTACATGCAGATACTTTTATGGGTACTTTATGGGTACTTTTATGGGTATTATGGGTAATACTTTTATATTTTCATTCAAAGTGTCACCGCACAACCATCCTTGCCTGTTAATTTAAATGAGGAGCAATCTCTTTCCTCTCCAAATGACATGGTATTCCAACGCCATGAATGATGGTGAGCAATTTGCCCACTATTCTGTGTTTCGGCTATTATTTAGGCACTTTGAGCGCCACCAGAGAAGCCCCACCTGGATGGAAAAATATCTGTCCAGTCCTGGGAAGACCGGAGCTGACAGCTGGACAAGTTAATACCTTTAAATAGGCCGAAAGTGAATATGTCAAGTGCAAGCTCACTGGAGTGTCCACAGTGTCTGCCCTTTGTACGTCCAGGAGATGGAGCTATTCTTGCCGAGGCACTGCTGTTGGTTCTGCGCTCCAGACACACCCATCCTGTGTGGGGGAGGCAGGCGGGACAATGATGGCACAGTGACTTCAGCGATGGAGAACAATAACCAGTGGCTGTATGGATGCATGAGGTAATGTCTAACTCCTGCCATCCCTCTGACATCATAGGTCCATCTGCGTGGACCCAGTAGCCTGCATAAAAGCCACTTCCACAGCTTGATCCTCAAAACCTAACAACTACATTTCTCACCCTTCCCGCCTGACTGGTTTCATCATTGTAAGCACTGGTTTTCTCATGGATCTATCCTCCTCCCAGGACGGTGTCCGTGCCGAGGGGGAGCATCAACTCCCTGGGTCTGAATGAAAACCCGTACCACCAGCATCAGAGAATGCTGGCGGGCGGGCAGGTATGTTCTTACCTCACACTAAACACAGACCATTACACACTTTGTATATGGACACTGGATGGCTCACTGGAGCAGTACTTTTTGAGGTTTTCATGATCAGAAGGATGGAGCCTTTGTGGATTCATGCCCTCAGTATGTGAGGGATTTATAGGAAAAGTCCTCAATCAATGTTGAAATGAGATATTTCAGGGGTTTGTTGCAGGCACATGTATTCTCCTGAGGGACACGTCTCCGATGCCTGACATGCCTGGACCCTCTGCACTTGTCACCATGCTCTTCGCACCCAGAATGGAGCTGCGGTTAGTCGACTCATATTTGAACAGACAAAAACACTTCTAATGGCTTCCATTGTTCATGTGTTTTCGTACAAATGAGGAGGGAACCTGATACTCCGACTCCGTGTGGCCTGGGGTGGAATGGCCAAACACAAGCAGGCGTCATACCTCCACGCCATGTTGAAGACATCGTCGTGGCAGTGGTTCTCCCCAGGGAGGCAGGCGGAGACCCCTGAACGAGGAAACAGATGGGTTTTCACCAGGATTTTTGATGGGAGTGGTTCCCTCAGCGGGATGAAGTGATTCACCTAAACAAATGGAGATATTCATCCCCTGGTGTTTTACCCCTCAGCAGAGGAACTTGTTACCAAATTTGGTTCAGTCAGCAGTAGCCGTTTTAATCTTAAGAAATCACCTTTAAAACCTCCCACTGTTCACTAACAGTCCCTGTGTTGACTGGAGACTTTAAAATGTCTAGAGGTGTGAATGCTGGTCTCTCTCTAGACATGGCCCTTTGATTGAAAAAGATGTAACAGAAGACCTCTGTTTGGGATAAGCTCTTTTGAGATGGGATGAATTGTAACCCCTGATGTATATTATCCAGTGTTGTTTTTTTCATGTAGTTCAACTGAATGGAGATGAGACAGGAGGGGAAGACTGGAGGCAGCAGGGATGAAGATGTGGAGGTTCTCTTTGGGAGCGAGGAGGATGGAGAGGATCAGAAAGGAATCCATCGGAGGGACAGCTATAGATAGATGTTCTGGAGATACAGTCACACTGAGATGGTTTCGACATGGACAGAGGAGGGATGGAGCAGATCTGGATAGAAGGATATTGAGGTTATAGCTGCCAGGCCGGAGGTCTACGGGAAAACCAGAGATGAGGTTTATGGACTGAAGGGAAGTGGACAGGAGGATAGCTGGTGTGAGAGGAGAGGGTGAGATGGAGGAAGTTGATTGGATGTGGAGCCTGATGGGAGCAGCCCAAGAAGAAGAAGAATGTCGTTCAACTCCACCAGCCCACTGTGGCACCACGGAGGAGGCCAGGACATTGATCCCAGAGCGTGACGTGACAAAATCTGATGTTTTCGCCTCTTTGTTCAGTGCTAGTTAGTGATAATTTGAATATTTTTGGATATTCCTTTGTCCATTAAATGCACAAAGAACCCCCTATGCATTTCTCAATCACTTGTATATTTTATCCTTCTTCTGTCTCTCTTTTTAAGATCAATGCTTTGGGAGTGGAGATGAGCTGCCTGCTGTGTGAGCTGCCCAGCGGCACACTGTGGCTCCGCTCTGACCGAAGGACGACCGCCGGAAACGTCTCATGCGGTACCTTCGGTTAGCCCACAGAAATGGATGGAACAGAAGCTGTCACCCCACTTGTCATCTCCTCTAGACTGTTCGTCAACCTCTGCGTGGCTAAATGTGTGTGTCTGTTGGTCGTGAGGGTTGATCCCACCCTGAAGATGGAGATTGTGGAGCCTGGAGCAGAGGAGATCAGAGGTGTCTTCTTACAGCTGCACCTGTCACTCTCCTTAACTAAACATCCTGTGTACTTTGCATTCACGGCAAATGGAGATACTCAAGTTCTGCGAAAATCACTGTCAAGTAATTTGAGCAAAAATTAATTGAAGTGATTTCTGTGCAGGAAAGAAGCTCATTTCATTGAGTAATAAGATGTACTTGATTCATCCTGGGATTGGGAAATGATTGAACTTGTTATTGGTAGAAAGTGGACATTTCATGTTCAAAGGGAACAGTAAGAGGTACATTTAAGAAGTCAGGTTGTTGTTTAGATTCCCTCTACACATTTTTCTTCACCGCTCTTCAGCGATGGGTAATTGGAATAATCTTGTCTGGTTCGTCGTGCTGCTTTCACACAGCGTCAGCCTGTCAGAGCACACACACAGTCACCAGGAGCGTCCTGGGATCCCCTCCCCACGCTTGCAGCTCTCCTCAGACTGTATACATCAAGGTACATTTATTTTTCTTGTTCTCATAATTAAATACATACTGTAAGTGCAAATAGTTAGAGTCCAGGGTCTAAAGAACTACGTAGTATAGTTGAACATAGTACAAAGTTGGACAGTTATTCAAACAAGCTAAATATCACCAGATACTCCTTGTCTTCATAGTATTTGTACAACAGTACCTAAACATGAGCGTGTTTGTTGTTCCTTATAGTTATACAAAAGCAAAAACCCTACGATTACCACATTTAAGACGCATATTGTTGAATTATTTTGTGCTTGGAGACACCAGAAGGAAATCAACTTTGATATTTATATATATTGACATGTATTGAGAGAAGGCCCATCTGCTAACTCAAACATGAAGCAGTATTGAAACACTGGCAACAGAGCATGTTTGTGGGCATTTAGCTTTTTTGTGCCAAACCATAGGGTTTGAGGCACTGCAAAGCAAAAGATGTAGCGTGATTTAAAACCTGCACAAAATATATCAAATATTTACCCAAGGCTCGACTTCATGCACTTTATAAGCAACACAAAAAAATTCAGTTTCTCTTGTTTTGAGCGGTGTACTTTTCTACCTATTAACAAGATTGTGTGTATGTGTGTGTGTGTGTGTGTGTGTGTGTGTGTGTGTGTGTGTGTGTGGTGTGGTGTGTGTGATAGCGTGTCAGTTGCTGCTATAGAGGAGGTGAAGGCATCTCCAGTGGATGCATTGAGAGAACACCAAGATGATAAATCACTACGTCCCACAGATGGTAACAGGGCTCCAGGAAGCTGCCTGCCTCCAAGGTGGATTGCACCGCCAGCCTCTGCAGACCCAAAGGTCTATTCCTCCTTTCTCTTGGCCCCAGGGATCTTTGCCTGGATCCTGACACACAAAACAAGAGAAATATTAACACCTCAGGTACTTGGATAGGGAGCAGTTGGCCCGCTTTCTACAGTTGGGTTTGTTCAAACGGGGGCCACGTTCACGTTTTATGAAAATGGGATGATGGCGGCTGACAGCTGGAGATGAACTTCATCTATTTATTTGATGATAGTAAAGGCAGTAAGTCACTTTTGACCAAAAACACAAAATTGCTGGTCCTGGTCTCACCCCAGCTACACAAGTTATTTGTTATCAAGTGTTCTCCAAAATATAGACACAATTAGAGCATGTGTTATCATCAGTTTACCAACTGTTTAGCAGCTTCTAGCTATTTTTAGCCCATTGGCATCTCTTAACCAATATAATTTAGTAAGCTTCGTGTTAGCATCTGTTCCTCATCTACATGGTCATTGGCTATCTCCTGCCTGGAGAACCTGCTGCAGAACCTGCATTTGCATCGTTCCTTAGCACCCTTATCCACTGTAGCCCCCATCAACAAGTGGAGGTTGTCCGGTATTTTCACCTCAGAGTCATCTTGACGGCTAATCAGTTATCCAAAGAAAACAGCTCTCTTCACGGAATTGCCAGGGACAAGATCCCAAAGGCTTATCAAGAAGTTAATTCAACAAAAGGCGCCTCCTTCTTCCGCTGTCTCGCAGGCTCTGCCTGTTCTTACATGATCTGCAAGAAAAGTCTGAATGGTAAACACTTACTTTCCAACCACAGAGTTGACCTGGGTCCGTATTAGTCCCACATATTGGTCAATCTGTGCCTACAAATAATTCAAACCAAACATTAGGGCAGTTTACAGAAACTGCTAGAATGTACTTTCAAAGTGGTGCAGCAAAGTCCTTACCTGATGTTTCTCATAGACCACAGGCATTGTGAACATGGAGACCACCGCTGCGGATGCATGAAATAAGCTCACATTAAAGTTGCCTCAAATAACAAGTCACATGTCAGCATACTGAAGCCGTGACATTTATCTGAGGTAGAAGTCAACATCTGCTCCACATGTTTCGCCTGTTCTGACATGCTGAGAAGATGATGCCGTCCCTTTTCTAGATGGCACATGTCGCCTGGAGGGTCTGTGTATTTTCTTCCCCATCACATATTGTGTTTCCTCTGAGTATTGTTTAACTACTGAAACAGACACAGCAGCAGAATGGGTTTCAGATTGGCCACCACCTTACCTAGGATGAGCAGAGTCAAGCCGTTGAAGAGAGCACCCACGTACGTCAGTAGCCACATAAGAACAGCGAACTGAAAGAAACATGGACAAATTATTAGTTGCAGTGAAAACCTTTGTCCGTGTCTTAAGTGTCTGCCTCCCTGGCTCCACAGCTGCAGCTCGTCCGGCACCCACTGAGACCAGATCTTAGACGCCCACCTTGCCAACATGCTGCGGTATCTACGTTCCTGCCCTGGCCACTGACCACTGAGCATCAAAAGGTAGGAACAGGAGTATTCCTGATAGGAAATTCCCTGAACAACTAAGAAAGGGGAAGCTGGTTCAGTTTGCGGGCTGACCGTCCCGTCCGGGCACAAAATGGTCGATTTGAGAAGACTTTCAAACTGAACTACAGATGCGCCTGCAAAGACGGACAGAAATGGCCCCCACAGTCCCATGCAAGTCGTGCTCTGGACAGAGAAGACGTAAAGGTCAGGTATTTGTTATAAACAGCAGCTCTGGTCTCACCTCCGGGTGCACGTGCAGTCTACGAGCTCAGTGTGAGACAAACCTTCAAAGAGTCGACCAGATCTTGCACGAGGAAAAGCCTGCGCAGCTCCTTCATACAGGTGTTGGTGTACAGCAGGATTTTGTCTGCGTATTTACTGATCTGGTACTGGGACAGAGCGATCTCCATCTCCAGGTAGGCTCTGGGAACGAGGACATATCAGCGTTAACACGCAACACCCTGCTTCCACGAGGGAGTCTCAGACGTCCTCCCGCAAGTTCAGTGTACTCACTTGAAAGGATGCCCCTCATCGGTCTTCTGCACGGCCTGAAGCACAGACTTGTAGATCCTGAAGCTGACGGTGGCAGAGAGGGCTGCCAGGGCCAAGTAGGCACCTACGCTGACCACGCTGAACTGGGTCAGGGAAAAGAGGAGCAGGAGCACACTGCTGAACACGGCCCCGGACTGCTTCACGTTCCTCCAGTAGAGCAGGTCAATGGCTTTGGGAAAGAAGGGACAAGGACAAGCAAGGTTAAAGTCCAAAGAAAGTCCCAGCTCCAACAAACCTGAACACGTTCTTTTCAAAGTGGAAAGGGTAGCCGTGCGCACCGGACCGCACATTTGGGTCGAATAACTGGACGCTGTTAGCAAAGGTCCAATGAGAGCTTCTGCTGTCATGTGATCCTTTTTTGGCGCAGCTTTTCGTGACTTCTCACTTCAGATATAGAGCGACCTTTGCAAAAATAATAGATAACCTTCTCTTGCGTAGACACCGTGCGCCCCCTCCTAATCGGAGTGCTGGCCACAGCTGCTCGGCTCCCGTGCGTCCAGAGACAGAGGCAACCCCATGACGCCGAACGTACACTTGTACCTTTTGCTTGGAACAGAATTAATGATTGACCCGAAGTGCTGAGAAAACGGGGGCAGAAACAGAAGCGGTATCAGCATTTCACAGATAAGGGTTAGCCTGACCGGGCAGTCAGGGATGAAGGATGACAATACTCCGGCGCCGTGCCTCTTCCACCGCCACCCGCCAGCGAACGAACCGCCGGCATACAACGCCCTGCATCCGTTCCCTTCCTTCCAAACACGCGTTGCTGTGGTCATTCGAATGCACAGACGCAGAGGACAGAGTCGTCTCATACAGGTTACTCCTCCAGAGGTGTTTCCATGAGAATTATCGCTGCCGCCTTCACCTCTGCTGACCCAGCTGGCCCTCCGCCACCACGGCAGCGCTTTCGAGACGCCCGCTGCAGGACTGGAGGTGTCCAGCGGTATGTCTGAGGACTGATCGCCGCTGTGTCACAGGGAGCCCATCAGACCGGGCGTGCTGTCAGAGTCTCTCCTGAGGTCCCCTGGCTGCCTTTCTTTTCCTCGCCAAGCCGTCCAACTGTTCGCCTGCTCTAATTTTAGCCTCGGAGATGTGAACGGCATAGTGATGACGGCCATCTTTGCTCTCGGCTGCAAAAGGCACCCGCGGCTGCCAGAAAGGCGGGCCGAGCCTCCATGAGCCAGCGAGTCAGCGGGAATACCTGCGAGTGGCTCTATGACTGCAGCTTACCACGGACATAAATCTCCTTGAATTGACTTCCAATCAGAAGCCGGCGGTGACGGACCCATCCGCCCCATCACATCTAACTGAATAACTCAGGGAACATGATCCACGAGCACTCACATTCCTCATAGACCAAACTCTCCCTGGTGCTGCATCTAAATAGAGATGCTGGGACAGCAATACACACTCACAGGCAGCTCCTCCGGTAAGAACACACATACACATCAACAGACAGGACGGCTTTGCCGGAGAGGCGGGTGTTCAGTGGCGCCTGGGCCTGCAAAAGCTCTACATGCTGCAGTGGAAGCGTGTACTGACCTGCGGCTCCCATGGCTGCGCGGGGAAAGAGGCAGCTGCTTTATTCACCGACAAAAAGGAGAGAACTGAAGGGGGAGTACCCCCTGCGCAGGAGGGGAGGGTCCAGCACCTTAACAGCAAATCAGCAGCTTCCTGAGCTAAGGGGGAGGGGGGCATCTACTGGGTGCGGTTGCCAAACAGCCATAGTGCGATCCAGCGCACACATGAAAACGCAAACACACACCCCTTGGAGCCTCAGGATTCACGGCCCGCAGACACACACTAAGACCACCACCAGATTCATGGGTCCGCTCACGAGCCTGAAACGCGGGGGGGGAAACGGGCTCTGGCCGTTCTACGATTCGGCGGGGAGGATTCACCGAGCACCTGCCTGATGCAGTTGCCATAGTTACCATGCTCCATTTTCTCCATGCCACTCACAGAGTTGGAGTGAGGGAGGGGCTGAGAGATGTGAGGGGGGAGCGGGACTCCTGTGGGAACAGAGAGGGATTTATTTGCCGTGAATCTGGGGAACCAGCGCTACATTATGTCTCCACACCCCGGAGACACGGCCACTCCCTCCATGGTGGAGCACAAAAGGACAATGGAATTAGACACAATGCTAATTAGCTGTCGAGGTGGCGTCAGAAAAAACAAACTTGCATCTATGACAGGAAAAAGGACCCTTTTCAAGATGCTAAGGATCATTATTTTTAGTTAGGATTGGAAAACATCGTGTCCAGTCATCATGTGCCCAGCAGCCCAGAGGCTCTTTCATTCCAGATTTATACACATGTTAGAAATGCAGCTTCACCTCAGACACAGAACCAGTAGACCATCAACACCACCTTCTACTGACTACAACCATTGTTTGGGATGAAAGGGAATTTTGAGGTGATATGTATGTAATATATAATATTTACATTACTTCCACCTTACTTTAGGTCCTTGTCAAAATCATCTTGTCATGGCAACTGGACTTGATTTTCTTTTCTTTCTTTGGAAAGTTACAGACACACACTACATTTGTCCGCACCTAACTTTTGATGGTTTAAAAGCAACCTCAGTAAGTGATTTTACTTCAAGAAAGAGGGAAAAAAAAATACCACAAAATATGAGCTGCAATTTTGGATTATCTCGAAGACCCATGACATCAGCTATTCGACATGTATCGATCATTGCCCAGCCCTGCATATGTTTCAAATATTGACACATGTTGTTGTTGTATTGTGACAAAGTGTATGAAACAGCTGGCCAAGCTATTCCTCTCAGATACATTTCTTCTGATCCGCATCACGATGAAAACCGGAGCAAACGATTGGCACCACCTACAATAATACGACCCCCTAGTTAAACTAGTTTAGCCTGACCTCATTAAATCACTGAAGACATCACTGCGACCTCAAAGTAACTATCAGCTGAAGTGAGCAGCCATGCAAAGGGATCTCTGCCGCCAGTGGGTCTCAGCCTCAAACATTTACTGTATGTCCTCCTATCTCGCCCCGAGGAACACTCACACATTAGTCAATAAAATGTTTTCAACTTCATCACAAGTGTACACATGCATCCATGTTATAAGTATCAGTCAGTCCTTGTTGATGTTTTATAATAACTTCTGAACAAAGCCTCGGAGTTGCAGCATATTTGACCCTCCATAGCTTAGAGGGTCAAATATGCTGCCTCATAGAGTCTATGATGTATTAGTGGGTTGCTGTTGGCCTGACCGATGCAGGAGTGGAAGGACGCACAGCAACGTGACGTGTTGACATGGCGTCGCTTCAAGCAGAAGGGATGCCGGTTGCTGTTGTCTCATCTTCAAGCGTGATCTCAAGTCCACTGTGGACGTGGCTGCATCACCGTCAGCGTTCCTGTGCATCCTCAGCTGTGACTGTGCTTCTCAGGAGAGAGTGACTCAACACAAAAACGCCTTTGGCATCAAGAAGACGTAGTGACACCGCAGTACTGTAAATAAATCTGCTGAATTTCTTCACTTCCTGTGTAACGAGAAGGACAGCGCCCGATCGGATCAGTTTTCACACCCCCGAGATCGTAAGAGCAAAATGGTCTAATATCCAACCGCCGAGGCCAGACAGGGACTCTGACAAAGGAAGGATTTAGTTTTCTCAGTTAGAATCCCACGCTGTTATGGGCTCTGGAAAGCAAAGGCAGGGCATTGCAGTGCTTCAAAGACAGCAGATAATAAACAGCAGCCAGAGCAGAAGTAGGGACGCCATTTTCTCTCAGGGTCCCTTTTCCAAGCCCTCCATGCCGTGGTAGCACACAGACGGAGGATGCTTTTGTCCGGCACAGTCTCTGCAAGGTGTCATGGCAGTCCGTAAGATAGGGCTGATGTAATCGGAATGGGTGTGCCCTGGTTACCATGGAGACAGTCTGTCAGTGCGATCCGGACGCTACGGCTACCTTGTTTCACCAAAGCAAAAGACATCGTAAAAAAGCAGCTCCCCTGCGAGGACGGACGAGCAGAGAGGACTGTGGTAATGGCTTCGCTAAGCTTAAAGATTGGCACCCATATTAGCATGTTCCCCAAACAGATGGCTCCCAGCATGCTGCTGTGAACACTCATCATCCAAAACACCCGACGACATCTCTCAAACCAGCTCCGGTTTGTTTTCGTTTTTTTCCAGGCGGACACACGCGGCAGAACGCGGCTTACAGGGCGTGACCATGTCCGAGAGAGACCGGACAAAACGGCATCTCCCCAGAAGGAATCGGAGGACATGGTTAGACATACAGAAAAAATCTGAGATTTAAGACAGCATGCTCACGGTTTTATGGAGCTTCTGGCTGCATGCGGCAATGATAGCATATCACAGGCACAAAACACAGATAAATCACAGCAAGCGCATCAGTACCCTGGCCCTTCCAGCTGCTCCAGGAGCTTTCCTTCTTGGTCACGTCTGCAGCGGCCTGCATGCTGGTCATCGCTTTTGTTCCCGTTTTCTCTCCCTCTTCCCCTCTTTATTGTCTCTGTTTTCTTCTTTGTCTCTCTTCAGCAGCACAGACTCACTCACTCATCCCAGCAAGGCATGAATGGTCGAAAAGGATGCGGGAGAGAGGCTGAGATGACAGAGTGGGAGGCAGGGAGGGAGGCAGGCAGGGAGGGAGGGAGGAGAAAAGGTTTCCAAGGTGCTGCCGGCTGGCGGAGCACACAGGCTGATGCTGAGGACCAGGGTTGGCTAGAACAGAAGGAGCAGAAGTGCGTGTGTGTGTGTGTGTGTGTGTGTGTGTGTGTGTGTGTGTGTGTGTGTGTGTGTGTGTGCTGGGGGAGGGGGGTCCAATTGTAAACACTACATCACAGTTGCTGCTGTGGAAATTCATCCATGCGATGATTAAGAGCCTGTGGGGGTGCGAGGTGGGTGGTGTGGACTGAAGGCTATGCTTCTGCTTTTCTAAGGAAGGGATAGTACCTTTGTCTCCACATTAAAAGCACAGACAGAATCATAGTGTCACTAAATGCTCTTCCAGGTTTCTCCATTTCATGCAAAAGCACTGCTATGGATTTCCTGGCACCCGATATCTTTAGCATAGCAACATTACATTTACAAGCTAACATCAGTTCCAGGAAGTAGCTTTGTTGTGTTGAACCGGAATATGATATCATGTTGCCAGTGAAGAAACAAAGCTCGTTCCTTGTTTCCACAGAAAAATATTTGAGACTGCAATGTCTCACCCAGACTAGCTGACAAATTGAGGAGGCAAAGTGCTTCTACTTAAATAATTCATGGTCAGAGACGTTGCTGCACAATGTTGTTCAGAGCCACGGGGACATATGACTTAATATATTTGAGATGCAAACACAGCTGTAAATCAACGTACACCTGCAAAAGCTATAGGATGCCTCAAAGCTGAGGGCAGAGCAGCCCCTCCCTCCAGCCCCCTCAGGGCACTGAGCAGGAAACAACCTGCCCTCTGTTGTCTGGAGGTCCCTTCTGCTGTCCCTCAGCCCTCCAAAACCACACCTCACACCTGCTGCTCACTGCAGCCCAAACATCTCTCAGCACCAGGAAGACCGAGAAAAGAACAGCACTCCAGACCACAGTGAATGTGCAACCCCGTTGCTGTTGCTATGGCAACGGATGAGGGAGCGCAACGGGGATGAAAACGTTATTCGCTGGAGCCGCAGTGACAAAGATGCACAGCACCCTCTAGTGGTAGACAAACAAACGTGTGACCTGCTTTCAGCCTTTCCAGAACCTTCTCACAGCGAGTAAACAAAGCAGGGAGGGTCTCCATCTGTCCATATTATTGGAACAGGCCAGACAGTACTTTAAAACACCCTGGTCACCCTGCACAAACGCTCACTTTAAGGAACCAGGAGTCTCCTGGAGGCAACTGTTTGCCGGCCCTGCAGAGCCTCAACCAAAGCTGCTTGAGGAAGAAGGCTACGATGACTGTAAGGATCTGGAATTTAAAAGGAATCCTTCCCGGGCTCTTCATGGGGGAGAGTCACACTTTTCACACCGTGTTCTACAATCCAACTGTTTACAGGGACAGGAGACACACTTGTGCAAACATAGAGTCACGCAAGGAGCGAGGTGATGTCGATGCGCAGCTGGGCCTGTGACTGGGGCCGTGAGGCTCGACTGTCCTCCTCGGACCCCGTGCATCCCTGAACCGATGGTTTTAAACCTCCAAGGTTCCACCAGGGGGACTCACACTTCGCAGAAGGCCAACAGAAGTACTTCCCCCACACCAAAGCGTCACAGCCTGCTCTCAACACACACACACACACACACACACACACACACACACACACACACACACACGCACACGCGCGCACACGCACACACACACACATACATAGCCATGGAACATCTCATCAACCAGTCTGTTATTTCCTGGCTGTGACAACAACCCGGTTGCCATGCAGGTAT
>CAAKHD010007969.1:55495-77773 GCA_901007705.1 Fistularia tabacaria
GGCGATACAGGAGTAACACCCAAAACAAACCACCCCACCCACACACACACACACACACACACACACACACACACACACACACACACACACACACACACACACACACACACACACTTGCACAATGAGACAGCAACACTGAAGTAGCCAAGGTTAGAGACAGAGGACAGCAGAGTCCAACCCTTTGGAAAACCTTGGAGACACTGACCTTTCTGTTTGCTGATGCGCTCCAGCAGGGCTGAGACAGTGGCTTTCTCCGGGTCCTCCTTGCTTTGGCCGGGTTGCTCGTACGTGTCCACCTGTTGGGGCTTCTCCGGTCGCACCTCCGGGGGAATGGCGGCAGTGGGGGGCTTGGGCTTGCACGGGCGATCCTCCTCTGGTTTCACCTGTGTCTTGACCGTCTCTGGGATGAGGGGCTCGGCCGGCGGCGCCTCAGTGGTACCGCGGGCGGAGAAGGTACCGGAAACCGGAGGAGGGAGCCCGGCGCCTTGCTTTGGGCCGGCGAAGCCCTGCTCTCTCTTCGGGCTCTCCTCGGACGCGGATTCGATGAAGAGGTCGCTGTCGAGCTCGGCCTCTCTCTCCTCCCTCAGGATGCTGTAGGCCGTAGGTACAGCGTGGTTGCCGGCGAGGCCAAAAGCGCCCTTGGTGACGGGGGGACTGTCAAACGGACCCTTGCTCTGAGGGGCCGGAGCAAAGGGGTTGCTACTGGTCTTGGGAGGCTCCTCTGACACCAGCTCTATCTCCGAGTCTCCGGACTCACCGCTGCTGCCGTCATGGTCCTGGTCCTGATCCTCTGCCTTCACGCCTGGACCGGTTTGGGGAGCTGCAGACTTCATGACCTCGGATTTGGACATGTCATGGGAAGGGAATTCCTTTTCTGCTCGGAAAAATAACGGAGAGAGTAAGAATCGGTATTAAATGTATCACCTCAGGAAAGAAGTAGCATTGGTTGTGATACAACGTGTGACATGTCTGACCAGCTGTGGAACATGTGATCTCCCTGCTCCCCAAAAGATAGAGAGGCGACCCTGCGGTTGCCATAGCAACTATCATCATCAGTATTACATTGAACATGACTCCATTTTGACTGTCCCCACTGGCTGCGGTCTAAATGTTGGCTGCAATATGTCTCTAAACTAATAAATCCTGATATTTTGTGGAAGCAGCTGTTGATCTAAAGCCATGGTCTGCAACTGGAGGAGCTGTCGGTTGCATGTTTGTGAAATTAGGCTTCAGTTTAGATGCTTCTTTCTCGGTCGGCTGCTTCATGACACTGACACATGACACTGATTCTCTGTTTTGCCTCTTTCACTCTGTCATGGAGACTCGCTGAGTCGTCTTGAAATGTAAGAAACAGTATCATGAGGTACTGTGGGATTCCCATTCCTACTTTCCACATCTATCATTCTGTCCCAAATCATTCCTGATTATTTTAATTTACAATATTTTGATGCAAAACAACATGCAATTGGATAGATGTAGCAAGATACTCATGTTTATACATTCGTCTCACTAAGGTGGTGTGTGTGTGTGTGTGTGTGTGTGTGTGTGTGTGTGTGTATGTGTGTGTGTGTGTGTGTGTGTGTGTGTGTGAGGTGCCTACGTGTTGGTGAAGCATTGGGAGTGGAAATAGGGCTGTCGTCCTCTGGCTCGGATAGCGTGACGGTGGGAACGCCCTGCAGGCCCACGCTGAGAACGTTCTCCCGCTCGGGCCCCGTCCCTTGAGGGGGGGGTCTCTGGGGCTCGGCGCTGGAAGGCATGGACTCTGTCAGGGTGATCTTCACCGGGCTGGCGGTCTGCGGAGTGCCGCCCAGGTTGCGGTAGGAGCGATAGTCGGAGAGCTCTTCATCGGACGGCTCCTCCACATAAGGGAACGAGTGAGAGCCCAGTGCCGGACCGAGATTCTCGTCTTCATCCTCATCCTCATCCTCCTCATCTCCTCCGGAGTTCTTATCTATGTAGCCGCCCGGAGAGCCGCGGCCGACCGGGCCCGCGTCCTCCACGCTGCGCCCGGACCCCTGGTGCTGGTCATGATGCTCGTCGCCGTGGCTGATGTCCATGTAGTTGTAGGACTCTGTCTTATCTAAGCCAGTCAGAGGCTGCGGTACGTCATCGAGCAGGCCGGAGGCCATCTTGGTGTTGGAGCTGAAGCCGTAAGGCTCTGCGGAGAAGCGGTCCAGGCCTGAGGAGCCAGAGGAGGGCTTCGGGTTGTCCGACAGATAGGAGGCTTCCGATGTAAAGCGCTGATTGGACAGCAGCGACGTGTAGACATCGCCGTCATCATTCATGGGCTTTCCAAACAGTCCGGACACGGGATCGTCTGCGGAGAGAGCACACGACAGTGAGGACCGAGACCAGAAACCCGCTGCACGTTCAGCCCGAGCTCTTTGATTGGCACTGGCGAGGCAGACGAGACCGTCGAGCCGGTGTTGCTGCAGGTGGAGCGTCTGCGGCGCAGGGAGTAGGACGGGGTGCTTGGCCGTGCGGACCACTGGGCCAGCGGAGACACAGTGTCCTTGTGCTCAGCACTGGACAAAGGGAGATTGTTTCGACAACAGTGCCTCGGCCAGGGTCTGCTGTGAATGGGCCTGCAAAGAGCTTCCTGCAGCTAACGTGCCGCACCGGAATTTCTTATCCAGCGTTTCCCTTGACAGGTGCAAAAGTGGCGCTAAAGCTAATATCGAGACAACAGCCAACGGTGTCGTTATCTCTAACCCATTTGAAAAATGAGCCACTGAAGCTCACAAAGTCAATAATGAACGACTCTCTGCCGTCAGCAGAGTCCAGATCTGTCGTGGATGCCGTGATGACATTCAAATGGGACCAGTATTTATGGAATCACTGATTTATTTCAGCGTACACAAATAATTAGAAACAGGTAGAGGATGTAGCACCCATATCTGATGCATCTCTCTACAGCTCTTTCCTCCAAATCAACAATTGAATATCTGCCATAGGATACCGTTAGGTCCAAACTGACCGCGTTTTCCCTAAATCCACCAGTAAATGCTGACTTGGTTTGTCACCAAGTTTCTTCTGTTGTTGGGAAGAAAGAAACTCACAGCTGCTGCTGCTGTGTGAGGGAGGAATCCACTTCTCAGTTGTTTTGGAGACCCTCAAAAAAGTAAGCACTTCCAGTCAGGGTTTCTAACGTGCACCAGAATGGATTGTGATGTTGTTCATGAACTCCTCTCATAGGAAAGCTATTCTCGATGTCCAGGTCAGAGGCCAAGTACTTGAGTATGCCCAACATCAGGCAAAGCGTGGAGAGGCACTCCCTCCCACACACACACACACACACACACACACCAGAATCATGCTAGCTCTTGTGTTTTGCTGTGGCTCCAAATGTGATTTGACACTTTTACCAAAGTGCTCCTCCTCCTTCTCTCCAGCCCTCCCAGGTCCCATGGCAGGGACACTGCTATATATAGGCTGGCTCCAGCTGCTGGGCTGGATGAGGGGGAAGATTGTAAATAGCAGCCTCAGGGCTCGCTGAGGAGGATGCAAAGTGACTGACAGAAGACCCAACAGGTCAGGACGTCCTGTCCCTTCTTCGACTTCCTCTTGAAAGCCCCACCGCCCTTCCTTTCTGCTGTCCTTCAGACTCCTGCAGCTCCCTCTACAAATGCGTCTCCACGCAGCCATTAACAATACATTTTTCCCGCAGTACAGTGACATAAACCCTCTGCACCCGTGTGAGGACAAGGAGCAGCATGGAAGGCAGGATAGAGCGAGATGCTCCTCTGCTTTCTGCCAAATAAGGCAGAAACCTATATATATTATCATATATAACAACAAGTCCAATATGTTCTACAGCTGTACTCCGATATACAATTTGCAAAATAGATAGAGACTCTGCTGCTGAGCCCAAATCAGTTCAGGGACATTAATGCCCTTGATGTAATGCTGAAGGGGATCAATGTATAATCCTCTTAGTCTACAACCATGGTATGGCTCGCTTCAGCCATCACCGTGGCAACATCCTCATAATCTAGCACTCACTGATTCTGTTTCAATTCCTACCATGCAGCTAGGAAAGCCATCTGAACCACAGCAACCGGTGAGCAGGTGATCTCCGGAGCCTCGACCTGCTAGCGACCCTAGTGAGAGCCGACTGTGGACAACAGCCTCCTCACTCTTCATCATGCCCTTTCACATCAGAACAAAGTAGTTGAGCAAAGGTTGCATCAGTGCAGTGGCAGGAGGCCGGGGGGGCAGCTCTGCTCAAGAGGTCTTATTGTCACGCTGTTCTGGCCAATTTGGTATTTTACACACATATATATATACATAGAGGTACCTTCAATGAACAGATACTTTTCATGAATCACTGTTACCGTGCCTCCCGGAGGGAATTTGTGTGTGTGGGGGGGTGCAGAGCAGTGACTTGACAAACACAGTGTCCAACCCAGGGCCCTTTGGATCTGTTGATCCGGCGGAGCACAACACAAGAACAAACCCACAAGGCGGAGACCAATGCTTTCCTGCACGAAGATGGAATTGGACGTGACAATGGAGGAATTCTCGTCTCAGGCTGAACACACCACAATCCTGTCATTGAAAGCGTGGCGCAGTTAAATAAATAAATCCAGGGGAAGAGCTGGGACGGCCAGGTCTTTGTTGTCGCCTGTGCAGCCCTGACTCTAATGCAGCCTGACAGTCTGTGCTACTAATTATCAGAATGCAGAGGAGCTCAGACCCCGCTTAGAAAGAGTCCCAGGTTTGTTTGATGACCACAGATCCCCTCCACCGAGACAAAAGACCACTCTTTTCTGTCGGACAGTTTCACAGGTAACACATTGGAAGCCGTACAGTCGGCGATGTTGCACTTGGCGTCTTTAGAAGTACGGATGCGCCGTGCGCAGGCAGCTGTCATACTCTTGCACGTTGGCACAGGACTGTCTTTAAAATATTTGCTCTTTCACGCCAACCTCTGGGGAAATTCACTGCTTTGTCATTTTCCCTGCACAGAAACAACATTAATGCCCTGCTCATTCTGTGTGTGCACTTGCCGGTGAGCTAAAGGGTTGCATACATAAATGCAAACACAAAGCCAGTTTAGTCAAAGGCCGGAGGGGCAATGGGACTCAGTAAACTCAGAGAAAAGAATCTGAAATGGACTTGTCAGAGTAATCCCTCCATAAACATCATTCCACATCATGAAACTCAGCAATTCAACTTCATGAAAGAGAGGACAGCAGTTTTCTGACCAGATGTAGAGAGTCTCCTTCGGTGTGGCCTTAAATGTAGTAAGACCAGGGAACATGAGTGGGAAGCTGCTGGGGGCCATGGTTTCCCCACAGGCATTCAGAGCTTCTCCAGTTAGCGAACCCTTCCCCGCGTCAGTACTTCGGTTTCACCCCAACATCTGCAGCATCTGGGAGCCTCCAAACCAGGGTTTTATCTTTCAGCAGTTTTCTCCGCCACCTTTTGGAGATCAATCCATCGCGGCTCCTCTCTCCACAGTCACCAGTCCCTCTGACTTCACACCGGAGGTCGGGGCTAGGTGCTTCACTGCTGTTGTGTTAGAATAGGACAATAACTCATCTATACAGACCAGCAGCCCCTCCTGAAACGCTGGTTCAGTTGAAGACCTCGTCTGAGTTGCTAAAACTACTTTGATATTTTCGGTATCATAATTTCATCTTTCATATGAAAAACAAAGTGATATGCGATAGGAGTGACGGTCCAGCTGAGCTGGGTGATGTAACAGCGACTACATCCAAGCCTTTCGGTGATTTATAGTTTGATGGTGTTAACTTTGGCCCGGTGTCAAACCACCAAAGCCTTGGCTGACCAAACACATCGACATTCGTCACCGTGCCGAGGCTGCTTATTATCTGTGACCGAGAAGAAACTGGAAAGCACAAAGGCTGTGGAAAGCGAGAGCGGAGGTCCAAACAAATTTACGAGCAGAGGTCGACCGGAGGACAGCGGTGCTGAGGGGTTCGGCTGCTCGGAGCCGCATTGAGTCGAGACAATAGAGACATGCAATTACTGTACGGAGTGTTGGTTCATCCACCGCTCTTTGAAAGGATCTACCGAAGGCCACGGTGCTGATGTTGCTGCGGCGGAGGCCGCTGACAAAGATGAATCAATCTCGCCAGTTTGAATCACAGCTAATCTGCTCCCTTCCCGCCAGTGGAGCGCCACTCACACAGCCGCCGCTGCCTGTATTGATCTTCGTTTCTCCTGCTGGAAAGAGATTTCTGGATGAATGGAGTGGATGTGGCATTTCACGGAAATTCCACCGCCTTAAAATGGCCAAAGAGCGCAGAGGCCGGAAGGTGGAAAGGTGCAAGTGACATTCCATAGCCAACACACAATGTGCAGCTGGTGAACCACCCTGTGAGGCAGGGCCTCTGGAGACGGCCGTTCTAATCCCAGGAGAAGATAGCAGCTCTGTGCTCAGGAGGGCAAAGGAATGCTGTCACTCATTTTCAGGAAAAAGGGGATGAAAGACCATCAGTGGCGCAGATGCGGGACATGTTTTGTTCTTGCTTTTGGACTGCCCTCCCTTTCTCCCAGAGGCTCCACATCCAACCACGATGAAGGAGCAAAGCCGGTACACACTCATTCACTGTTGGATTTGAGCGGGCTTTCTCCGGAAGTGTGCCTGCGGTATGTGTGGCGGCATACAGAGGCGAGACCTTACACTCAGGTCACGGGATATTTAACAAAAGAGACTAGGGTCAAACTGAAATGGTGAATTTGTTGTCCGTTTTTATGCAAAGCTTCGACAGTCTCTTGTCTTCGAACCCATTCTGGGATTTCTATCCAAACACAAGTGCTTCTTCCTGAGGTCTTTCACATGTGACTTGCGCAACACTGTGTTCAGGACATATTCTCAGGTTCACAGCGGTGCTTCTGCTGCCGGTGGCGGTAATCGGTTAATGGGAGGACACAAACCAGTCAAACCAGGGGGTCAGGTGGAACCTCAGTATTGCAGCCACATCCCATAGTCACAGCTCCTGTCTCTGGGTTAAAGCAGCTTCCCCAAACAATAGAGGTGCAGTGTTTTTGTCAAAGTAGAGTCATGTGGTTGTTGTCCATTACTCCATAGCCTGATTATTAATGCTGTATTTCACTTTCACCGGGGATCCAAAGATCCACTGGTGACCGAGGCCCGGGAGCAGTCCCAACCGGCTCCGCTCACCACACCATCCCAGAAATAGTCCCATACAACCATCTGCACAGGCGCTTCAGGTCAAAAGTCTTCAGTCATTTCTTGCAAATGGTTCATGTCATAATTTCACATCTTGTACTTATTCCACCATTCGACACGCAGAAGAGAGCGACCGACAAACCTGTCTGACTCAGCTGAACAGTATTTTAATTCTGAGCGGTAAAGTTCTAAGACTCTAACTGCGTCTCTGAAAGGTTTCTTCAGACCTGGCTGATGACTGAGTGGGCATAGGGAGCTCCTTTATATTTCTATTATTGTCCATTATCATCGTCCTGCCATTTGAACTCTCCTCTTCGTCGCCGGCTCCGCTCGCCCGCCATTAAGCTGTCTGGACCTTGTCCTTTGCGCCTTTTTTATCTTGCACCCATATCATCCAGTCTGAAAGGGCCGAGTGCTGCTGCCCGCTGGGAACGGCGGCAGAGCTCTCACCGGCTAAGCCCACAAATGCACCGTACGGGCTCCTGCAGTCCAGCCAATCCACTAAGTGCCCCTCTGTCTGAAAGATAAGGGGAAACAATGGAGCCAGACGGACGCTGCCCAATCCTTGCCTCTGACAAACACTGAAAGGAGACTCTGGCCTGATCCACCTGCCGGGCGCGTATTCAGGACGGATGGCCTTTGACCACACACGGTGATCCAGTGCGGGTGCAGAACAGCCTTTGTTGCGTTTGTGTGGAAGCGAGTGCACGCCTGTCGGTCCACGGCGGCGACGTTCAATCAGCAGTTACGTAAGTGACACACAACGCTGTCTCCTCCCCAGCCCTGCTGTTCTCATTCACTTTCAGACTAAAGTCATAGATGCTGATTCTCTGCCTTAGGCCTGAGAGACAATTCCAAGGACCGTACGGCCTCCTCCACCCAGGCCGGATCGCTCATGTTACTCTGTTGACTGTGGCTCGCTCTGCTGTTCTTCCTCTTCCCCGGCAGCCTCTGTCTGTACCTCCCTGACTTGTGAAGGAAACAGTGTGCAGATGCTGATGTGGTGATGGTGTTATATTTGCATCCATTATTAATGAGTGTTCTGGTGTGCGTGTATTGATTTTCATGCTCCAGATACAGACAAATCTGTACAAAGCTCACCTCTGTGATGGCTGGTCTGCTCGTTTATCGGCAGCCGCGCTGGAACCGTACCTTTTAGTTCATGGACATATATTCACACTGCCTTTCATTCTTTCATTATTCCTCCAATTTTTCCTGAGCATACATTCATGCACACACTGCACAAATTCTTGTATTTGTCTCGTATCACCTACCGCTCTTCTGTCAGTTTGACTGAGCTTTTCGAGTCTTCGTCAATCTTTGTGTTTTCCACTCAGGTCGCTGACACACAAGTGTCTGCCTTCTCTCTGAATTTCTGTTGTTGGTTTCCTCAAGAGAAGTCACATTTCAAGTGTGATTGAAATATTATATTTTATATTCTGAGACACAACAAACTGTTGTGGAAGGATCCATAAGTGGGTATGGACCACGGCTTGGACTGCAGTTCTCTTCCAACAAAGTCATCCAGGGCTAAACGGGTAGATCGTAACAGATGCTATTTCATGATAGCAGCGATTTCCTAAAGACTGAATAGAAATGAACTGGAAATAAATAATTGAGCAATAATTTACCAGAGTCGGCGGGAAATTCACAGAGAGTCGAGACAATCTGGCTTTATTCAAGTGCCACTTGTTAAAGCCTTAATGGGGTTAAACTGCGTCTGGTGATGCTGCACGCTGTAGCACAGGTGAGAGGTTTTTTTTCCAAGAGGCCCAGACACTCGTGCATGAATGAGCGGAGGTGAGGCTGTCCCACACAGGGACACGTCCTCTCCGCTGCACAACATCTGAGTGCGATCAAACTCACAGCGGGGATCACAGAGCTGACATTTAGAAATCGTCGCGATGCAGCAGCCACTGCCCCGTGCATATGAAGACTCACTGATGCATTTTGGGAAATCCAGCCCGGAAGCGGTGACCATGGCTGAGGCTCTGCCCGGCAGTCATGTAATGGAGCAGGACTGTGCATTAGCAGATGGCTGCTTCGCAGATAGAAGACAGGCAAGCATCAATTATCCAGGGGTGTAATTCTAAACATCTCGAGGGGCTTCAGTTACATCGGCCGCATTGGACTAACGTCAGGGATCCTTGCTGTTCCCAGAAACTCTCTCTTTTGACAGATTTGAAAACTAATTTCAAGCAGAGGACAGAAGCAGAGGGCCGCTGACACCCTGACGCTGATCAAGGCGAACAGAGGCACCAGGTTACGTCCGCTGCACCGCTCTGGACTTGATCACATCTGTATTGTTTCCACCAAGAACATCGGCACGACATCCTAGATTATTATTCCTGGTTCCTGGACACGGCGCAGAAACCAACCCTGTAGATGCACCTCCCGCTCGTCCGGCCCACGATCATGAGAGCGAAGTCGGTGTCTGTTTCCTTCTAAGCGAGGTCCACTTGTGTAAAGTTTGCCTTTCTCTTTGCCGCACTTCTCCTAGGTGCTGTAATTCACTTTCGCCTCAAACTACTGTGTGTCTCCGAACACAGATGAGACAGTTGACTCACGTCTATCAAATAAGGCGCTTGTTTCTGCTGGCGGACAGTGAAATGGGAGAACGGGTGGACGAGAGGAAACCAGGCGTCTTTTTCTTTTTTTCCCCACTAACACCCTCTCATGAATTTTTCATTGAATTCGTGAACGAGAGTGCTTGGTTCTGGTTTGTCCTGCCAGCCGAGCAGCGATCCCTGCTTCTTCCCTGGGAGTAAAAATAACCGCATCTGATCCAAGCCGCGCCGAGCAGAACAACAAAGTTGGGTCTGAGGTGCTGCGTGATGTTCCCCGACACACTACTCAAAACGTCCACAGAAGGAGAGCTTAAGTGCTACAGGCTTTCTTTTTCTCTGACCTTGTTGTTATCCTGACCCCCCCACTGGCAACAAGACACGCACACGCGCGCGCACACACGCACACACACACTCCCTGCCCAAGAAGGCTCTTGGCTTGGGGCCAGAGCTTTGCACACAGTCCCCAAATAACGCCAGAGTACAGTTGAAAGTACCAGGAATCTGGTTGGTGGGATCACCTGGAGGATCAGAAGCCAGGTCCTGCTGTCCGAGCCGCAGGGCCTGTCTCTGGTATCTTCTCCCCAGAGAGGATGAACCTTCACGGCCCATCAGGAGCTCAACAGGCTGCCTATGACCGCGGGCCGTCCCCGGCTCACAGAGGGGCTCGGCTGGTCCCGGCCCTCTGAGGCCGGACACGGCTCTCTGATTCCCGGGGAACAAGGCTCAAAGTCCGCCACATGTCCGGGCCCGGGGGCTCGGCCGCGGAGCTGCGGGCCGCCGAAGCCTTTCCCGGCCGCGCGCGTACCGTTCGCCTTACCTGTAGATGCAGTTTCCATAGCAACGGGAGGCCTCTTCACGTCCTCCTGGAATGGATGGGACGGCCGCTGCGGCTCTCCCGGCGGCTGGCGCCCGTCGAAGCGGCTCTGCGGCTCCCCGAACAGCCCGCTCCTCTCGTAGTCCTCCCCGAACCAGGTCCCCTCCGCGCCGGGCCGAGCGGACATGTTTCCCCCGTTAACTGACGCACGATCCGGTTCGCAAAGGAAGCCGGACGGACTGACGAACAGATGGATGGATAGATGGATAGATGGATTGATGGATGGATGGATGGATGGATGGATGGCGGAGAGAAGCGCCGGCTCGTCGCTGCCGTCTGCCGGAGGGAGCGGAGGAGGAGGCGGAGCGGATGAGGAGGAAGAGGAGCGTGTCGATTGTTTTAGTTGAGCGCCCCGGCGGTGACGTCACGGTGTCGGTGAAGTCCGGCTCCCCGACGGAGTGTGCGCCGGGCGGCGGGGAGAGCTGTGGCGGAGTCCCACCATTGCAGGCTCGGTTCGGCTCCAAAAACGGTCATACGCGCAGCGTGGCCAACGCGAAAGTTGGCCTGTAGCGCCCCCGTGTGGCGGGCGGAGGCACCAACGGCGGACAGGCTTTCTGTATGGCTCCCTAGTAACCGGACGCACCTTCCCGAAAACGAACGGAGCTCAAACAGCCGAACTGCGTTGGACGTCCTTTATAGGTTACACATAAGTCGACAGCTTTAAAAGAATTCACTCTGGACGGATGTTTTGTCCTCGTGTGAGGTTTCATCGGATCAAGGTGTATTTATCTCTCAATTGATTTTTAATAATTCTACACTCGGCCGTACACGTCCTTCCGAGCCGGCCCGGCTAACAGTTAGCATGGTTGTTGACATCCGTACGAGCTTGTAACTTCCGGTACGGGTACGGACACCTGTTGTTGTTGTTGACGTTTCAATTGTCTGTCTTCAATATTGTCACAGAACTAGAAACACCTGTGTTTCCGTCACGGAGGGTGTGAGGCGGGAGTTTCGAACTGTGAAAGGGGAAGCTGTCACATCACACAGGGGAAGCAACTCTGTGTGTGACGCCATAGAGGGGCGGGTCAGGGGCGGTGACGTCATATAGGGCCAGTCCAGGGTTGGTGACGTCATATAGGGCCAGCCCAAGGTCTGTGATGTCACTGTGAACAGGACAGCCAGCGATGACAACACAACACAACCGCAGCACCCCGCAGCAGCAGCAGCACATGAGCTAGTCCCGGCCAGATGTTCTCCGCGGCTGGAGAGTAAGATGATACAGAGTGAGAAACACAACCTCCGCAATGACGAGGAGGCGGTCAAAGAGCTGGTGAGTGTCAATGCAGCCATCTGGAAACACTCAGCAGTGTCCGATCTAGGCCTCACTGCAATTCACATGTTGAATATGATGGTAGTGAGTGACTTCCTTTCATTGGAAGTCACGGGTTGAGGGTTTCAGTCCTTCGAAAGGGGGTACTGACATAATTCTACTTCCAGATCTTGTCGTGGCCTCTTGACTTAGTTTCTCCCCTGGAAGGCGTTCCCCCTCTCATCGGTCCTCAGCACAACTGAGATTCTTCCAGGAGAGAAACTAAGTTCAGTTGTCTCGATAAGATCTGACAACGACTGACCGATCTGAAGGACTGAGACCTCCACAGTAACATGGCTCTGCCTTCACACCCAGGGTTTCTCCTGAAAGGTAGATCCCGCAGGAAAGTTTTACGACATGACTCCTGACTTGAGGCTGAAATGTGAAGACTAGGCCGAGATTTCCAAACAGAGACTCGGTCCTTCGTCTGTGAGCTGTTCACGCCATCGTCTTTCTGAACAATGACGAAGAAGACGGTGCCTTTTGTCAGACGTGACGGTCAGTGATCATTCTTTCCAACAGTGCATGACCAATGGGATCGCCTACGAAAGGCTCGCTGAAGAAGGGAGCAATATCAGCTCGTTAGAGTTCTTCTTCTCCGGTTTTCCACGTATGGTGGGACTGTCTTTCTTCCCCAACCTCTGTCAGCTCACAATAATGGGCCAGGGCATCAAACAAATCCAAGGCCTTGAATGTTGTCCTCTCCTCCAGGAGCTCTGGGTTGTCCAGTGCCATCTGACTGTGAGTCTGCCATACTGCTCAGTATATGTCTGTTGATGTGAACATTTCCCCCCTAATATGTGTGATTGCAGGGTACACATTGTATATTGACACACTCCTCTCCATCACAGGAAATATCTGGACTACACAGTTGCCTCCAGCTCAGGAAACTGTACTTGTATGATAATAACATCTGTGAAATAAAGAATTTGGAATCGCAGGTCAACGTTGAAATCTTGTGGCTCAACAACAACTGCATAGCTCAAATGCAGGTTTGCACCTCGAGAGGGTCACATTTCTGTATATTGAGCCAAATGTTGCCAATTTCCCTGAACATTTCGTTGAACCACTCATCCCATTTGTTTCAACTCAAGGGCTTGAACACGCTGCAAAACCTCAGAGAACTAAACCTTGCTGATAATTGTATAGAGAGGATCGGTGAGTTTTTGCTTTCTATTTTCTTTGGCCGGTTTGGCAGGAAGTTGCACACTTGTTTAAATAAAACATTTATCATATGTATTCCAACTTTTTCAAAGGTCACAGCCTTGATCCTAACACCAGCCTTCAGACTCTTAATTTTTCTGGGAATAAGATCAGCTCCTTTAAGGTAGGTTTAAAAACGCTGACGGGCTCCCGCATTCCTTGTGCTGAGTTCCCCGACTTCCTTTTTACTTATTAAAATTCTTGTTCTGATGAAGGAGCATTTTCAAGAATTCAGATGAAATGTCGGGATCATGGTCAGTTCAGATTTTCAATGATGTCTACCAAGCACTGGGTCGAAAAGACCTTCATGGTGTAGTGAAAAGAATCATTTCCATCGTTTTCATTCCAGATTCAGTGCCCTACATTGCAGACAAACAAACTCCAGCAGACCTGTGGGGCGCAAACAAACTCTTGTTTGTTGACATTTAGACGGATAGAATAGACACTTTAGTCTATTCAAACATACGACAAAATGTGTCTCTCGATGAGGTGTGAATGTTTTGTTTGTCCCTCTTAGTGGCCCTCTGACCGGCCCAGGGGGCTTTACAAGATAATACTTAATTGATCCCCACTGAGGAATTTTGGCAATAATTCTACGGTAATAGATAAAGGTGTAATAACCCAGTTGTATGCATCATGGCGGTGAGTTCATGTAAGCACGTAGAAGAGAATGAATAAGGTTTTTAAGGTTACTGAAAGATTATGAGAAGAGTATTACTTAAAATTGGGCTTCCTGTTGTTGTTTTTTTTTGTTTGTTTTTAATTGACCAAGCTCTCAGAATGGGCCTGTGTGTTTTTCTTTTTTTTTTGTTGTTGGAACAGGAGCTGACGCTGCTCGCCAAATTACCCCACCTGAGAGAGCTGGCGCTGAAAGACCCGACGTCGACACCAAACCCAGTGTGTCTGTTGTGTAATTATGCAACGCACATTCTTTTCCACATGCCACATCTCCAGTGCCTGGACACGTACGATGTCTCCAGCAAGCAAGTGAAGGAAGCAGCTGAGGTATCGCCACCAGCAGTACCCGCTCACTGAGACGCCCTCGGTCTCTGTTGGCTCCATCCACCAGGTCACCTGGTTTTTCCCTGGGCAGACGATAGTCGGGAGGTCGAACCTGCCACGTTTTTTAGACATCTGTTAGCTTCTCTCCATGCAGCTTGGGAGAGAAAAGCTATTAGCTTAGCAACTCACTGTCCCCTGTGCTTCAGTTCTGTTACCAATATGATGTCACATCATGGATATTTGTGACATTGAAAATGGTGGCGTCTAATTTTACTGTCCACATCCAGACACTGGATGTGGACAATAACCACTGCACTACCACACCACTGAGGTTCTGGGTTTCTGTTCTTGACCCGTCGTTGCAAATACAAAACTTTACTACTTTCATTAACACATATTAACTTGTTAGCTTGAGGTCGGGGAGAATTGGGGAAGAGGTGCAGCCAAAGGCGATTTCCCCTGTGTCGGTCCCCTTCGAAGTCACACGAACTATTACCACTGTTTGAGGTTCTGTGCAATAAGCAGAGCCTCTGCACCAAGAACAAGATTTCTATGCTGTCCATGTTCATGTTCACTCGTCTTTGAATGTACCGATGATCTCCTTCCGTCTGTAGTCCACTGTCGTGAAGAAGATGATGTATTACAACATGCGAGTGCGCTCGGCTCGGAGATGTCTGGTGGAGACTCGGCTTGGTCTTCTTGAGAGGAAGCAGTCTTTGTCACAGTTCCCTCAGGAATGCATCCGGACACTCAATCACAACCTCAAGATTGTATGTACAATTCCAATGTATTGAAGAAACCATATTGGTTGTAGTTTTCTTATTTATAGTCTTTGGTGGCACTGCCAGACCAAGATGTATAAAAATGAAATATGAAAATGAATGACTACAAACAATGAGAAATAGATGAATGACTATTACTAAATGATTAAGTACAAATAATATCTGCACTAAAAAAAAACAACCAGAAATTCCATCTATGTTATATTTTTTGTATCATTTGTATTTTAGTTTTTTTGTTTTTAGTTTTTGTTTTAGTCTATTTTAACATTTTAGTCATTTAATTCATGTATTTGTGAGCCTGGAAATGACTGTTCCTCTGCATCATTCTAAGGAAAAGGCTTTTGCTATATTACCGTTTCCAGCTGGAGCGCGAGCTTTGCAAGAAATCTACTGGCACCTTTGAGAACGGCCCAGAGGGTTTAATGGATAAAAATCAGGCGACTGCAGAGCCCCGCAGTGACCCCACAATGGAGCAGAAAACACTCCGGAAAATGGAGGCTCTGAGGAGGAGACTGGCATTCTGGACCAGGAGGCTGAATGAGTATGGCGACGGAAAACATTTCATCTTAATAGATCTGACGTGCCTACATTCAAATCACGCTCTCCGAAATTATTGTCCCTCAGGATTGAACAATGGTATGAAAAAAAATTAGTGCGAGCCACGAACATGATGGAAATCAGTGTCCAGTTTCTGCTGATGGAGCTTGAAAGTGTTGGAAATATTCGTTTGGAAGAAGGCGGCCCCACGGACCCGTGGTAACTCATTGTAGCCACTTGCCCTGTCATCGTCATGTCTCCACTGTATTCAGAGCATACATGGATGTCGATGTGCTTCACAGGTTCACTTCGTGTAACGACCTCCTACTTTCGCGCTTCTCTCCTTCGGACTACAAGGTCCACAGCGTGACTGGCATTAAGATCAATAAAGTGATTCGTATCCACAACAGTGCCTTGAGGCTCCGCTTTGAGGAAAAACTCCACTCACTCCTAGCCAGCGAAGAGTCTATTTTCTTCACACAGTAAGTCGAACTAGACTCCTTTATGATTTTATGTCGCTGCCAATACTATTTCAACTGTGATGTGACCATCCATTGCCTGCATGCGCATTTTTAAAGCAGGAATTACAGACGTCGGCTCGAATACTTATTCTACATAAATGGCCCTGAGAGTGAAGAGGAGGACATTTTGTGCATCCTAGAGAAAGGATTCAAAACAGCAGAAGAAAACAGGGTTTGTATCCTCTTTTCATTCTGAAGTGCAAGCTCGCTGTTTCAGCTTCCCTTCCCAGTTATCTTTTCCACAGTGTCGGCATCAAGAGGCGAGACACTGCTGAACAGTGCTGGAAGAATTCAGACTTACATGTAGTGATGAATGGAATGAGTGATGGCTTGCAAAAAGGTTCTGCACGATATATAAAAGTCCCCATACCTCACCATGCTGTCCTTTTTTCTTTTAGACCCTGGGAAAAGAAGGTGCCGTCCCTTTGTCGAATAGCCTGTTTGTGAGTGAACAGCCAAGACGTGAATGTGCAGGGATGACACGTCCGCTCAGACATAGTGAGTTATTGGTGCTCCTCTTATCACGCCATCAAAATCTTCCCCTGCTGTCTCAAAACATTCCGTCTCATTCCATAGGCCACGTTGTCATTTGCAAGGTGTTTCTGGGCCAGAGCAGCCCTGTGCGGGAAGGGGAGCCCGTGGACAGGAGCAACTACCCCAGATCATCCTCTGTGTATTGCAATGTGGAGGTTAAGCCTTGGACTGGAATGAGTGAGGGTATATCACGTGTATGAGGACATGAGAAAGCACCATCTTTCACATCTCCCAGATTGCACAATGTAGTCGCATCCTTGTGTCCTTTTCTTTAGAGAGACCCTCGTCTTCCACCAAATCACCAGCCGTCTCTCAGTGCAGCGCCAGACGGAGGCAGTGGTTTGTCTTTGACCACGAGCTTGTGTTGCCTGAGTACATCATATATTTTGACTACATCTCTGAGGTAATTCGCTCGTTGACTTTAGTTCTTGTTTGTGTTTTTTTGCCGAACACCTTGAGCAACCATATTTTCCCTGCATGTCAGGTACTACCAGGTTACAAAGCATTTCTTTTCCCTGTAGCACACAATGATATTAATATTCAAACACACGATTAACATTAAATACATGATCGTGTCAAGCATTACTGTGAATGCACAACAGATGCACAAGTTAGTACAGTTGTAATATCCTCCATCCTACTGTGGCAGCAGCTTGGAGGAGGATACACAAACAGAGCGGGATGTTTTGTCAGACGTTGACGTAGATACATAAGACAAGATAAGATTTTTCAGACTTTATTGATCCCGCGATGGGAAAATTAAATTGTTACGGCAGCATTACAAATAGTGCAAATAGTGAAAGCAGAAAGGAAAAGTAATTAAAGAAATATATATAAGCAACAATATAAATAGCAGAAAAAAAGCAACACACAAAATATGAGAGAAACAAAAAGTAATGCCCAGGGACTGGAGGTACTGAAAAATAGGGATGGAGGTAGTTGGCTGGTCCAAAAAGGAAAGAGCATTTTTGGATGGTTGTGAGCAGCGTTGGCGCTGTGCTGCATGCAGAAGAAGTGTTTTTGTGCTGGCGGTGTTTAACCGTCTCACAGTCAAGGAGGAAGGACCTGCGGTAGTAGTCCTTCTTGCAGCGAGGATGACGCATGTTTGCTGATCTAGCCATAATCATCCATCGATGCTCAGTGAGATAGAAGGAGTGGCTGCTGATGATTCATAACACAATGTCAAGGTCAACACAGCGTTGAAGTCATGGTATTCTGTAAGAGCCTTTTGGTGGAGGTCTACAACCCTGGGGTGGTCCCTCAGTCAGTTTTCAGCCCTTCCTTCTCAGCGAACAGTGAACACTTTGGAACATGGCTGCTCATATCTAATGTGATGAGTCTCTTTCAGACCTTCTGAAGACCTCAGTTTACATTTTTCAAAATTATGAACCAGTCTGCCAATGAGCTCTTCACTAATTGTAAGTTATGCTGCTAACAGGACCAAAACCATCCTGCGCTGCTGGACCACAGCATGGAGAGACAAGAGCAGCCTTCCATCGATGTCCTTTTTGACCAGGAGGTCCTCCGCATGGAGCCCGTGTTCAAGTCTCAGCCCAAGTTGTTGAGGCTGGATAAGAAAAGTCTCCTAAGTGTCGCAAGAGCCAACATTCTCAGTCAAATCACTGTGAGTCCTTGGCCTTTTTGTCAGGTTTCATTGAAAGCCAGTCAGTGAGTGGACACCGGATGGAAATATGTGTGTCCACTGCAGGTGCTGAACCTTCACAGCAACAGTCTAAGCAGGATAAAGGAGATTTCCCACCTCAAGTCTCTGCGACACCTGACCATCAGCTTCAATGAGTTCACACGCCTGGATGACATGTCTTACCTGGTGAGGGACACATCACTGAGCTTCAAGTTAGCACCTACGCATTTTTTGACCATGGTCTCAGATGTAAGCGATTCTCACTCATCCCCTCCGTTGCCTAAATTCAGCCTAAGCTGGAGTTCCTGGATGCCAGTTATAACCACGCAGGCACACTAGAAGGGCTGAGGGGGTTACCGCAGCTCAAACAGCTGGACGTGCGCTCCAACAAGTTAACCAACGCCAGACAGGATGTAGCAGTGCTGAGAAAACACACACCTGCCCTGCAGAAACTGGACACGCGCTACAACCCATGGAACAGGGTGCGTCCAGAAATCTGGTTCCGTTCATGCTGGTCCTGTGCAGCATAGATGGTGTTATGGAATGAGCTACTCTATGTTTTTTCCAGCTGGAGTCCGTCAGAATGACCTTACTGGGTCGTCTCACGACTCTCACACACCTGGATGATGTGTTGGTTGGGGAAGAAGAAGCGGCTGACGCTGTCCAGATGGTTGCTGGGTGCAAGATTAACCAGGTTACACTTTTTCACATTTTAAATTCGTAATATGGTTTACTTTGAAGATGTTTTCCTCCTTTTCCTTCATCCGGTGTGTTGAAAGTGCAAGATCGCCGATAAGGTGGCAATGAGCGATGACCTGCTCCGATGAGGGGCGCGGCACCCCTGTACCTAAGAACGGGTTGTAACCCAATCACATCTGTGGGCAGGCGTGTCTTCTGGCTCACTCTCGGACCAGTGAAGAACGCCCTCGAAGCCTGAGTCTGCTGTCAACGGCCCAGCTTCTGTGCCGCCTCAGCGCGGCGCCCTGGGCCCCCAGCCAGGACCTGGAGCCAGACTGGACGGCAAAGGTTAGCTGCAGACGTGTCGTCAGCCCTTCAAAGGAAAGGTGACCCATTCTCTCCTGGGAGGAGCATGAAGACACGTAGAGCCGCTGACACGTGGCAACCCAAACAATCGCTGAACGATGACATTGGCAGCGTCTGCTGTAAATCGTCCATCCCTCCGGTCTCTGATGTGTGCATGTGTGTCTGACTAGATCACTGCCCTGAATCTTGACAACCAGAGGATTTCCAAACTGATCAATCTGAATAAGCTGGTCAATCTCCGCTGGGCTTCCTTTAACGACAACATGATTTCCAGAGTGGAAGGTCTGGACTGCTGCGTGAGGCTGGAGGAGCTCTCCCTCAATAATAACAACATAAGCACACTCAATGGTAAGGCTCACTCAGGTTGTGGACACACAACAAGTGTCTGTCAGACTTTTCCTTCCCTCTCCGTCCCTTCCAGGTCTCTCTGAGCTGCACTGTCTGAGCAAGCTGAGCATGAACGGAAACAAGCTGTCCTGTCTGGACAGCCCAGCCCTGGACCGGCTGCCTAACCTGTCCTTTCTGTCCGTGGAGAATAACAGCATCGCTTCCCTGCATGGCGTCCAGAGACTTCTCTCCGTTCTTGAGCTCTATATTGGCAACAACCAAATTTCCACATCTCGAGATATTTACCATCTAAAGGCCGGTATTCAATTATACGTCTTGCAATTTATTCGCGTATCGCATCAGTTAATTTATCTCTCCTTGTTTTCAGGGATTGAAAAATCTCATCATTTTGGATCTGTATGGGAATCCTCTGGCTGAGAGATTACCCAACTATCGGATGTATGTGGTGTTCCAGTTGCCCTTCCTGAAAGCTCTGGATGGTTTTGCGGTAGTATGTGTCAACAGCTGCACGACATGATATATTACGAGCAATAGCAGCAGCTTATCAGCCTTACACACCTTTCTATTGAACCAGAATCAGCTTTTATTTTTCAAGAAAGAGATATGATTCATGTCTCTCAAATACTTCTACTGAATGGCCATGTTACAAAACCTTTCAAATGCTAATGCACAGATACACCCGACAGCATGCTGTGGGAAGGAGGGGGATGGAGAATAGGGCGAGGACAGGAAAGGCATATTTACTAGAATTGATTTGGGATAGAAACCGTAAATGCGGATGATTGACGGTCGTGTTCCCCAGGAAGTAGCGGAGTGTGAAAGTGCGAGAGACATGTTTGGTGGAAGACTTACACCCGACATGGTCACGGAGAAGCTGGGCCACTCAAACTACACAGAGCTCACGTACCTCACTCTGCAGTCCTGCTCCATCAGGTGACAGCTGCCGTCATCTCGAATCGGGTACGCCAAAAACCTTTTGAAGGCAAGCCTAACAAAAAGTTGTTTTTTTTTCCACAGGATGGTGGATCTCACCCCACCTGACCTGTTCTTTAATCTACAGAGTGTCAACTTAGATCACAACAACCTCACCTCCTTCTCTGGTCTCATCCACCTGCCCAATGTCAAAGTACAAGCAGCATTGCAAGTCACATGATGAAACATGAACGCTCGCGTTCCATATTTTGAATATCTCTGGTATCCTGTTTGCAGGCTCTTTGTTTAAACTACAACCACATTGAGTCCATCCTGCCCAGACAGAAGACCCATCTGACTAGCAGACAGATGCTGTACAACAAGGTTCACTCCAGTGGTTATGGCCAGCAGAGCCAATCAAAAGGGAGGTAACTGCACAGCGTAGGTTATTTGAGATTTGCTACACGTTGATCCTGATCTGTGGGCTGAAAGTCATAGTTCTCCCCTGCAGCCATTAGGAGGCAGCACCAACCCGCTGAAGTCCAGCTGCGGGTGCTGTCAGTCCGTGTAGGCGTGGACTCTGAACTCATGCGGTTCTGTTTTAGATTCAGGTTCAGCTGCAGCCGGCCTGATGTGTGCCGATGAGGATTTATATACCCGCAAAGTCATACGGTGAAATTGTTCCCTTTTTGCAGGCAGCCGGCACGTCATGTGAAAAATGAGCAACATCCCATCATCCTTTTGTATAACCTTGAGTATAGGCGACTTCCTGAATGACAGGAGTTTTGTTTGCCCTGGCTGCAATTACCTTTTGGTGGTCAGCACCGTGAAGTCGCTTGGGTCAAATGAGGCAGCAGGAAGAGGAATAAGGGTGTTCATTTATAAACTGCCATTCTCTTTTGAAGGGAAGCTGGAGGAAGCGGCAGCCTGGAGCCCCTGATGGCCAGCCTGGAGGTGCTGCATTTGAGTCACAATGGCATCTCCAGTATGGCCAATCTGCAGCTCAGCAGGCTCACCAATCTTAAAGCACTCTTCCTCCAAGGTAGGGTGAAGGGTGCCGCCTCTCACTCACAAAACCCCTCGAATGTGCGGTGAAAAGGCAAACATTGAGAGCAGAGTCTCCCACAGACCCGGTGCCAGGTGGGAGATGAGAGGTGAAGAAAAGAACTGCTGACTTTCTTTTCAACTACTTCTGATAGCCTTCCATTGACCTTTGCTTTGCCAGGGTGATTTGTCCCACAATGTCTTCCCTGTCTTTGCTTAGAAACCTTTCAAGAGTTGGCTCTGCAATTTCAGAGCCTTTCACACAAGTGACAGACAACGAATACCACGCCAGTGTTTGGATGGCCTTAACATGCTGCCTGTTACCCTTTGGCAGAGAGGGGCATCCACTCTTGAATGTTGTTTATGGAAATTCAGAGATTGCTGCATTTTGTTTTGATGACTTGTTCTTTCTCCAGGGAATGAGATCAGCCAGGTGGAAGGGTTGGAGGGGCTTCACCAGCTGAGGGAGCTCGTGTTAGACAGAAACCGTATCAAATCCCTGGCTGAGAACTCCTTCAACTCCCAGGGTGTCCTGCTGGAGCTGCATCTGGCAGAGAACCGGCTCCGCGGGCTCAACAACCTGTACCCGCTGACAGAGCTCCGTAAACTCTACCTCGGCATGAACAAGCTGCAGGTACAGCTCGGGCTCCTCACCATCCTCACCCGCTTGAATTTTTCAATCAATATTCAAATTTCTTTTCCTTGGAGCTCGAATGCCTCAACCCCCCCCCCCCCCCCCCCCCCCCCCCCGCCCCCCCCCCGCGTCCCCCCTTCTTTTTCTTTTGTTCTTTTCTTTT
>CAAKHD010007969.1:77793-122793 GCA_901007705.1 Fistularia tabacaria
TTTTTTTTCCTTGGGCCCGAATGCCCCCCCCCCCCCCCCCCCCCGGTGACCGTCAGGGTCAGGCATACTTTGTACAGTTTTCTTGTTTTGGCACAGACTTTTAATCACTGTTGGATAGGCAACGTGTATCTTCAGAACGACAATTTGTATTTCAGCGCGCAGATTTATTACTTTGCACTGCAGTCGCTTAAAGTAGGACATGAAGTATAGTAATCATTAGTCATTATAAACAAGCGGGGACAAGCGAAGGCTAGCATTAGGGGGAATCAGGTTTGATTGAAGGTCAAGGCTGTGTGTATGAAGACGGAGAGGAACAGCATGTAATCAGTTGCTCAGCATACGTCTCCTCCTCACCCAGCACGAGTGATTTGCACTTTTGTCGCCCATTCCTTTCAGCCTATTTAATATTTCCACGCGTTCAATTAAGAGCAGCAATCACCCGCAGCACGAGTCCTCTTCGGGGGTGTCTGTGGATCCCAGCCGTGAACCTGGGAGTTATTGAAAGCAGCCACGCACCCTGCTGCGTGTCCAAGCTCTCATGAGATTAAAGAGAGCTCACACATGTAATCCCTCCCATCAGCTGCTTCTGCGCACCAAAATTAGGAGAGGTCCATCCTCATTGGGCGAAGCTCTGCTTTCACTGCGCAGTCGACGGCAATTAGTGTAAAAAAACAAACTTCTGGTGGCTGGAGGGAATGAAAGTGTCCTCCTCTTATTCTGTTTTTCGTAGGACATCACAGAGCTTGATAAGCTGGAAGTCCTCTCTTCCCTGACGGAGCTATCTGTGGTTGGCAACCCTGTGAGTATTTCACTGTGCCAGTAAGGTGTTGTTAAAAGCTTTCCACAATGATGTGAAGGCGCTGTCAATCATCGTCTCTCCCCCCACTCAACATGTTATCAGAGGCAGGCTCTCAGGTCCGACTTCTCACGTCTCCAATCCAAAACGCCAACCCAGTGTAGCTGTACAGTTCAAAATTAAGCGATTACACGATGGGCCGTCTGCTGCGCCTCAAACTGGCCGGCATCGCAGACAAATCCGTTGACCAAATGGCGAGTGTTGTTGGCCCGGTTACATCCCCCATCTGGAGCTTGTAGAATTAGGCCTGAGCGGAGCTCGAGGCCCAGGACCTCCCCACGGTCCACAGGGCCACGCTCAGCTGTGGCAGCCTCTTTGCCGCTCCGCCCCATCCCCCGTCCCTTCCCGAAGGGGCGGGTTAATCCTGCCAGGGGCTAGAGGCCAGCTGCCCCCCCGGACACAATGCCTCCTGCTGTTGACTGTGTGAGATCGCTACTTCGCTCGTGGTCGCTGGCCAAAATCAGCCCACCCTGGACAGTTATTGGCACACACTTGAAACTTCATCACAGCAGCACTGTCCTGCACGGATCTACGACTCTGTGACCGGACAGGCTCGGTATGTTCCTTGGCCAGGGGCGGCGATCTGCTGCTGACAGCTGGGTCACTGGAGTAGCCGCTGGGAACGCAGCCGCTCCGCCGGGACCCGCATAGCATCACGTGTCTCCAGTTAGGCCCCATTAGGTCTCGTAAGGAAAAAAATTAACGCCACCCGGGGGGCGGCCCGACGGGTCGATTCAAACAGGTCTATTTCTGTCTTCCAGGTGGCTCGGAACTCTCTCCACAGGCCAGCGGTCGTGCTTCATCTGTCTCAGTTGCAGGTCTTGGACGGAGTGAAGGTCACCCTGGAGGAGCGAACCAGGGCCGAGCTCCTCAGTGCCGACGCTTCAGTGAGAAATACCGTGCACTCAAATTAGCACACACACAAGTATGGGCATTTCAGCCAGCTGAAGGAAGACAGGGCACAGATAGATAGACGTGCCTGTGTCCGACTGAGTTGACGTTCATGCAGTGAGAGAGCAGGACAGTAATTCTCCTACAGCTCTGAATTAAAAGCAGCCTAAGCCTGCTGGCATCATCCTGCTGATTAGATGAAATGTGCCCGGCCGATAATGCACCAGTGGATTTACTCCCTATTAGCCAGGTCAACCCGACCCCCTCCCATGTAGAAAACAGAGGAGGGATCCTCAGTTTTCTCATTAAAGTGCAAACCTCCCCCCATTCAGACTCGTAACTGCCGTGTCAGTTATTTCTGTTGCTGCCTTCATCTGCCTTTGTTTGATTTGAACATTGTTATTGACGAGTAGTAATTACAGTTACAGTATTAGACGCCTATATATGTGGAACAACGGGCAATCTCATCAGCACCCCTCTGCCAAGCGAGTGGGCGGAGAGGACAAACTGTAGTGACAGTGGCCGGACGCTGTGTTAGCGCCAGGCTGAACAGAGGACGCCTATGTAGCTGTGCCTCGGCCTTCCACTAATGATTTGATATGTGTTTAAAGCCGTGCTCGCAGTGTCCCGGAGCTTCTTTTCCTCCCACGGAAATCAACATTCCTGGACATCTTTCCCTCATGCCTCGAACGACCCTGCTACGAGGGATGAGTCTAAGACAGAACTTTATGCATGGCCACGATCTCCTCCCCACGAACATGGAAGAGGTCCAGCCTCATTACACTTACAAGTGTGAGTTTAGCAACACTGCGCTGGGCTTCTTCTGCTCTGAACGCACACTGCTTCCAGCACGCTCACCCCAGCAACATGTTTATTCCAAATCACAGACAGGAAGCAGAAGCACAGCCACGCAGCTCGAAGCAGCCACGCCGACATCACCTTCAGACACATCAGGAGAACCGAAGGGAACAGAGTTGTCATCTCGTATCCCAGCCAGGAGCAGGACAGCAGGTCGGGAAGGCCAACCTTACCATTGCCATGAAAAGTGAGGAGGACTGCGTGACGACTGCTCACTTACATTGTTCTATTTCAGGTTCCAGAATGATGGGTGACCTCCGGGCGTGCAGCTGCCCTAAGCCACGCTGCACCTGGCAACAATACAACGGACAGCCTGACTCTTTAAAACACGCATTTTTATGATATTTGTGTCACTCATTGATTTAATTTGGTTTGAAGAGTATGAGGCCACTTTATCCAGGCCTGTTTTGCATCCCTTTAAAATGCTTCAAAACGACTGGGACTTAATTTTCCATCCACATATGAGGATCACTAACTCTGGTAATCTGAGGATGAGAGGGTTTGGTGTCATTTCTGCCGCTATCCCATCCTTGGCCCCGAACAAGTGAAAAAACACCCACAGATGTGAGGACGTGTGAGGCTGGCATTCTGCATGCATCGGGTCAAACGCATCCCCAACAAGTGGATAATCCAGCTTTAGCACACCTCTCTGTGGACAGTAATCTGCAGTCACTCAGATAAAGATGTAATCTTGAATGAAGTCCAAATGGATTTCAGAGATTGTCAGTTTCATCATGTTAGCCTCTTTTCAAAAAGCCAACCGCAATGTTGCAAATCTTGTGCGTCGCATCGGGAAAGAGCCGTTTTCTGTGTCACACGGACTCACAACTCTCCCCAGCTTGGACCATAAGTGCGATAGTTCACATAAACAAACACACAAGCAGTCTGTCGGTGTGAAATGTTTGTCCCACATGTAGAAGTGCTTGTCTGCCATATGTTCCTTGAAAACTCAACACGGAACTGAGCTGAAAAGAGATCCATGTCCTTTGTACTGAGCAGTGACGATGAAGGACGTCTGCCCGGCCACTAGGTGTCCTTGGAGCTCCATTTCTTCTCAATTGATGCTCATGCTGGTGAACCCACAAGGAATTTACCCCTGGCCCCGTACGGGTAATCTATCTGTTGATATGTGCGTGTATGTTTTCAGTAGGTTTCCTGTCCGCGGCTTTGGCTGAGCGTCGGAGGCAGCAGTAGAGAAAAGCTCTCCCCAAACAAGCTGCTCTAATGCATGTACTTAACTTCACTTAATTTGTGTTAACTCCCAACATTAAGCGGGGCTAATGACTGTGCAAGTGAGTGCACTGTCATTACCTTGCTCTGCCAGACATCATATGGCAGCTGATGGATTCAGGGACATACACACAAAGGAAATGAAAGCACAGATTTGGGGGGCCAAGTGAGAGTACTTTAATGCATTGAGCATCGGAAGGGATAATCATATTTTAGATCTGTGAGGATATATTGGAAAGTGCCATTCGCCATTCGACTTGTGTGTAGTGTAAACCAGTGAGTGTTAGCGCTTCACACGGTGTGTTTATCTTTGCCTATCAGTCAGAATTTCAACATGAAAATGAAATTAATAATTCATCAGATCTTCCTGAGCCCAGATGCACTGCTGGCCCACGTCGCCCCGTCCTCGTCCTCACTCCTCCATGTGACCGGATCACATGGACGGAAGCTGCTTTAATGGGATTGCATGTGACAGGTTATGTTTTCATCTACTTGATCCGGAGCCCTGATCTGGTGGGAAGAAACAGGAGGAGGAGAGATAGGGAATGGAAAGGGACGTAAAGATGGTCTCTGCTGTTGTAATCTGAATTCATAATTCGACATGTTTGGGCTTGTCATGCATCAGTTATAGATGATGACCCCCACCACCACCATCCCCACTGACACACACACACACACACACACACACAAAAACCCCACATGCTCTGTATGGGGCCATTACTGCTGGTCCACTAACTCCCTACATTTGCTGTGTCTATGCATTCAGAGCACCATTAGTCCAAGACTCTGTGAATAATTGCTGAATGGAGCGTATTTTCAGTGCTATATGCTCAGGTTCCAGTGTTGGGGGTTGTGTTGTGGGTGACATGAGAGGGCTGAGGACGCCGATTGATGTTTTATGCCGAAGACCATAATCCATTTTGAGCACCGCTTATTGGAACACTTTGCGAGGTACATGCAGCAGATGAATGACATCAAACCCCACATTCATGGTAGAGATTTGCCGGCTCATATTGTGTTTAGACATGCTGCGGAAGTTACAATCACACCAAAGTCATCACTTGAATTGAAATTACTGTCTCAAAAATGACATTAAGGCAACTGACTGCGGTCATCAAGATATAAATCATTTTGTTTCCAAAAGGTGCATATTATGTTCCAAGTTCAGTTTTCTATCTGAAAATACATCTCTCATTCAAAAACAATCTTGTTGTATTGCCTCTGTTGAAATCTGTCATTGAATTATTGTTGTCATTTGTCATTTTCCTGCAAATTGTTTACCGCGAGGCTCCCTGGAATAAAGAGGGAACGAAAGGAAAAGCAGATACAAGCATGGACGGAGACTCAATTAGACTGAATAGGAAAATGTGTTTATTTTGAGCAAAGATTTTGGTGGGAGCACCGAGCTGCTATTCACATATCACATCACCAAACTAGTTTGCTATCACACCATTCAATCACACAAAGCTTGCTGGGCGCTTGGAAATGACCAGTGATGGAAAGTTACCAAGCCATTTACTCGAGTGGTTTACTTCGGTACAGTTGTGAAGTACTTATATTTCCATTTGATCCTGCGCTATACTTCCAGTTCAGCGGGTTTTACAGGCAACATGTACGTTCCTCTCACCTGCACTCTCTTGACAGCTCTGCTCCCTGGATGAACATTCAAATGAAATAGTAAATTCTCACATTTTAATAATATTATGTAGTTCAGTTTTGATATGCTTTCTCCACCAAAATGTTTGAATTTAATGGGCCAAACAGAACTAGTTGACTAACCAAAAAGAAGCACAGCGATGGAGAAGTTGTGCTACTATTCTGTTTCGTATGAATCAACTGAGGATTTAATATTCCCTTTTACATTGTACTTTTGAAATAACACACTTTAATAATATAAGCCTGTGTGCGGCACAAGTCTTTATTTCTGCTGCTTCAACCAAACTCTGCTGATCAGACCTTTATACTTTCCCCCAAGTAACATCCACCGCAGTCAGGTTTCTCAGCAAAAACAAACCATGTTTCTTTTTCCTGAACAAATGTTTTCGTGAATATCAGTGCAAATCCTGCGGCTTGTGAATTTAAACTGAAGTGGAAGCGTCTCCTGGGGCAGCTGCTGCGGGGACGGAGCGGTGATGTGAAAGGAGCAAGGCTACGAGCAGATCTCAGGCTGAGACGTGTTTGGACTGACGGGCTCTTCGCTTGTTATGGTTCATCTTTTACACAGAGCAAAAACTGCTCTTTCAAGATCACAATGAAACGGCCTTCAGCCCTCCTCGTGCCTTCTGCCACAAAAAGGAACAACAACAACAAACACCTCGACCCCCCTCGCTCTGGATTACGGTCATTCTTTGTGTTGATACTATTGTGGCCTCAGTTGGTTTAATGGATCAAATCACGAGTCCTGTTTTCACCTCTCTAATCATTTGGAGAGGAAGTTATTTGATCGAAATCACTTTCATTGAAATGAAAATACTCAGTGCTTGTTGGATTTGTTCTTTTTCCATAAAGAATGCAATAAGGCTTTTCACATGTGTTGTTAATGTCGGTGGGACTGAGCGAAGTGCGTTCAATTCTGGATTGAAAACGCCAAAAACCAGCGACCTCTCATGTCTGAGCATCAAATAATAAAACTAATAATAAACCGAATACAGGCCCAGGATTATGCGACACATATTGCTCTTTGTGGCGGTTAGTAAACGCCTAGTCTATTTCCACTGAATATCTTTTCAGCTGTTTCTCCACCTCTAACTGATCTCCCTGTTTACACACGGTTGTTTCTGTCTGTATAAGTAAACGCAGCTGTTCAAGGTTACTCCTTATTTAGACCTTCTGGCTAACCATCAGCACGAGTGGGTTAGCAGTACGTGTGTGTATTTATTGATACATGGATGTATGTCTATTTATGTGTGTGTGAATAGAATAGAATGTGCCTTTTATCATCTCAGTGGGGAAATTTCTATTTGCACAGCAGAAAGTGGACAGTACAGTAGGAATTAGGTTATAAAGATAATAACTTAAAACGGGAGCATCCAAGGTTTCACAAAATATGGTAAACTGGTGGCGGGCAACGGCTGCTTAGAGCAGCAGGTGAGTGGATGAATGAATGGAAGAACGAATATAAAGACGTCTAATGAGAGGAGAGCCGGGTGTTTAACAGCCAAAGAGGAGCAGGAAGGAAGGACCCGCCAAACCTCTCCCTCACACGCCCGGGGTGCAGGAGTGTGCCGCTGAAGGAGCTACTCAATGCTGCAATGACGTTCTGCAGGGGTCGGGGGAGCTTTGCAATGAGCGTCTGTCTCCCACCTTCTGCTCTGCGTCCACGGCCCACTGGGCAGAGCTGGCCTTCTGCAGCAGGTCCACCGTTGGCAGGCTGCAGCGCCAGCAGACCACTCCAAACAACATGGCGGATGCCGCCAAAGTGTCGAAGATATGTAGGTGTGTATATATGCCTGTGTGTCTATGTATAAGCTATATGTTTGTGTACGTATATGTGTACTCGCGTGTGCGTGAGTGTGCGCGCGCTTGGGTCGGTCGCAACGCTAATTGCCAGGGGGCGGCGTTAACCCGTGGGAGGCGGGACTGAAGGGCTCCTGTCCAATCGGACGGCCTGCTCCGTTCACTCCTGCGCTCTCATTGGCCAGAGGCGCTCTGTTGTTGCTCGGCTCTGCGGCTGCTAGCTAGTAGCCATTTCCGCTCTCCTCCTGAAAATTATTTCCTCTCGTCCGTCCCTCGCTCAGCAAATGACTGCCGGACGCTTCTCCGTCTCCGGTAAGTCCCGGACACCGCCCCCGGGCTGGCGGTGGGTTCCCCGCGGCCGGTATTCGGAGGAGGCTACGGTCACCCTCCATTAAAAAGCAGCCCGTGAACCCGAGGAGAGCGGAGAGCGGGGCGACCCTCATCAAGCAGAACCGGGGTGAGGGGCCGCGGTGGGCCGGGGTACCCCGGTGAGCTGGGGGTCCCCGGAGCTCCCTGGCTCCGTGCCTGCGGACGGGGAGGGTCAGTGAAGCTCTGCGAAGAGCCACTGCTGGCCCTCTCCTCTCCGTTCTTGAGGAACACGCATGAGTTCCTGCAGGCCCTGAGGGTCACTGGGAGGGCGCGGGGGCAGAAAGTGTGACCTGTCAATCTTGGAAACCCAGGTCTTGTAAACCTCATTGAACTTGCGCTTCCTTCCAGGCGGCTCCATCGCACCCGGAACGATGAACGGCAGCCGACCTTCAGCGGCGTGGAGATGACCTCCCAGCCTCCCGGGAATGGTCAGAATGGGGCCGGACGTGCCCCTTCTTAACGAGTACAAGCAGGAGTTCTTCTGGAAGCGCTTCCCTCAGACGGTGCTGGGGGGTCCTCGCTTCAAGCTGGGCTATTGTGCCCCTCCGTACGTCTATGTTTACCAGGCCGTCCTGTTCCTGACGCCGTGGCTGTTCGGAGGCCTCGGCACTCTCCTCTGCCAGCTGCAGCTGCTCCGCCAGCTCTACGCCGCCCTGCTCTCCGGGACGTTGATGTTTGCGGCCGCCGCCGGCGTCCAGGCCTTGGCCCTATATGCGGCGCGGAGGAGCGGCGCCGTGGAGAGACTCGGAGCGCCCAATGTCCTGGCGGACGAGGAGGAGGTGGAGTTCACCCACTGCGTCGGCCCCGAGACCCTCCGGTTCGTTGCCCCGGGGAAGAGGTTTGGGCTGAACGTGCTCCTGCACACGGTACTAGCCGGGGTGCTGTGTGGGTTTGGGACGTGGTACGTGTTCCTCGGCAGGCTGACTGCTCTCTACGGCAGCGTCGGGGTGTCCTTGGTCGTCTTCGTCCTGAGTTGGGTGACCCTGTGTATAGCAGAGTATTCCCTAATTGTAAATACAGCCACAGAAACCGCTACATTCCAGGCGCAGGACACCTATGAGATCACGCCGCTCACACGTCCGCTGTACATCTTCATTTTCATCGCTGTGGACTTGACTGATCGGTGAGCGACCACAGGACCCGTGTGCGGTCATCGGTTCAAATCCCAAATTAATCCCACATCTGAAATGACACTGCTGTTTACCGTCTCCTCATTTAGGTTCTCCAGCCCTGTCCCTGAGCTCCAGCTGACCAGCCAGGTTCTCCATGTCCTGTTTCTCTTCCTGCCTCTGCTCTGGGCGCTCGGCATCCTGCCCCCCCTGGATGCCTTGCTCCTCTGGGGCATGGAGCAGGTGCTTGTGTTTGGACTGGGAGGGTCTCCGATGTCCAGCAACCTCAGGTCTTTATTCAACTCCTATGTTCTAACAGTTTTCAACACAAATATACAGTGGTGGTGACCTGGGTTATCTTTAAGGCCTCACCTAGAGATACAAAACCAAAGTAAACTACTGATTTGACCGTGAGCCACAGAGTCATGTTTTTGAATTTTCAAACACTTAGTCTGATGTGAGTGTCCAGGGTGTCCACGCAGCTCGCAGTAAATGTGTGTATGCAGTAATGATTGACTCAGGCCTCGCAGAAATAAAAAATCGCTGTAATCCAAGTCTCTGACAGCCTCTGGCAAAGAACCGATAACAAGTTTGTCGTATGTAATGTCAGCAGCTGCAGGGACGTCTCTGCATCAAACATGGCCTAAATGTAGGTGCTTTAATTTCACCACTTCCATACATTCTGTACATATACAGCAATCATATATGTGTAAGAGTACTTCATTGCATTTGAAAATAGGTGTCTGTTGGTTTAGATTTTTTTGGAAAAGGCCACATGTTTTTAATGTTGCCAGCAGTCCTCCTGAAACCCTGTCACCCAGGCCTGGACTGGTCATCAGTTGTGATTTTGGTTAACTGTTGCTTGTAACTGTCAGATGCTTTTATTCATTTCTTTTTGGAGCGGAAATTCAATTATTACCTTTCTCATTTGAGATCTGCTTTGTATATCACCCCCCCCCCCCCAAATGGCCTCCAGTGTTGTCTTCTTCTGCCATCCGTCCACACAGCTGTTAAGCCCCTCCCACTATGTGTGATCTGTTGGACAAATCTTCCCACTGAAATGACAAGTCTGACACTGGTGTGTTTCCCCGCCCGTTTCCCCCGGCCCACAGGCTGCTGTCTATGTTTGGCGTGTCCGCTGGCGTGGCGCTGTGTAATTACTTCATCCCGTCGACGCTGGGTGTGATTCTCTTCTCCATCGCTACGGGGTTTCTTCTCAGCCTGGACCTCAGCCAGGTTGGCACACTGCGTGGGGGTCCCAGGGCGGCATGTACGGACGTTGGACGGCGTAAAGGGGGCTCGCCTTCTCCCTCTCCCACTCATCCCGGCGGCTTTGGGTGGAGTCTGGGCTGCAGTGAGTTTGCGCTGTATGTGAGCCTGCTGCTGGTGGCCATGACGGAGGCGGCGCTACTGCATCACTTCCTCAGTTTGTCTCAGGGGTCGAGCTTGATTACAGGACTCCAGGCTCCCGTCAGTTATGTCCTCCTGCTGCTCTTCTCCCTTTGCTGGGCGCTGCGAGAGGTCCAGGGTGCCTATATGTTTGGAGGAGTGCTCCTCAACCCCCTGTACCCCAAAGGCTTGTCCAGCGTGCAGACTTTCAAGCAGAGGAACAGAGGAATCTTCCTCGCCGCGGCAATAAGAAGGGTTCTTCTTTACCTTGGTAAGCCATTCAAGGGCGTTGAATGCTCTCCTGGCTAAACGGCTGAAATGTTAGCTGACCGAGCTCTACACGTGCACCTGCACTTGCAAGTGTGTGACCCAATGTCTCTATGTTCCCAGTGTCTCCGTTTGTGATGATCGCTTTCCTGTCCATGGACCCATCCCTGCAGCTGCTCCACAGGGTCTCACTGAGCCTGGGATTTACACGAGCCTTCAGAGTGGTAAACTTGGTGGAAATATTCCTATTTCAGGAGGTTACGAACATGGGTTGTGGTGCGTGGCAAGAACTGAACTGGCTCGCTGTTTACTGATGTGCAGGTGTGGCAGAGCTCCGAGGAGGCTCTGCTTCAAATGTCGGTGGTGATCTTGGTTCGTCTTGCTGCCGGGGGGAATATGCTACCAGGGTGGGATGGCCTTGGCACTGGAGTCCAGCTTCTGTTGGTGAGGTCTACACTCTCTGGTTCCTTATTTCAGCATACTGAGGCTCTGTGCGCTTCCTAGTGTATGTACACAACAAACTATTATTCCCATCTTCTGTGTTTTGTTGATTGTCCCTGTTCCAAATCCTTTTTTCGAGCAATGAATAATAACTATCTGCAGTGGCATGCTAAATGACCCCAGCAGAATTTTTCCCTTTCAGACGTGTAATGATAACAGATTCAGAGTGGCTTCTGCCCTGCTGTATTTGTTGAAATATTTGGCCCGCAACAAGGCCTTGGTGGATAAAACCTGTTTGCGAGCTGCTCGTAGAGCGGTGAATGCATTTATGTCCAGTTCAGATGTGGTTCCATCAGCACAGAAGCGCATGTTGAGGTTCTTGTTCGGTTTGTTTTGTTTATAATGAATCACCCCGACTTTTATGTAAATTCTGAGCAGCGTCTAATCGGACCGGATGTTTCATGGTGTTTCCTCCTCCCGGTCCAGGTTGGCCTTATGATTGACAGACTGACCCAGTTTCTGGCTAAGTTAAAGTTCACCCTCACTGTGTTGGTGACATCTTGGACTGAGAAGAAGCAGCGGCGTCAGTCAGCTGGAACTCTCCTGGCTCTAAACGCCTCCCTTTGCCCGCTGCTGTTGGCTGTGGTGACCCTATCTGCCCTGCTCTCTGCCCCACTGCTGCCCCTGTTCACGCTGCCTGTCTTCCTGGTGGGGTTCCCCCGTCCCCAGCGCAGTTGGCCAGGGCCTGTGGGTACTGCCTGTCCTTGCCCGGACTCCATCTTCTACCAGCAAATGAACGGCAGTCTGGCCTCTGCTCTAAGGACGGCATTTGCAAGAGGCTCACTTGGTTAGTTTTACATCCCTGAAAGAATCTTTCACTAAGAACCAGTTACTTTAGGGAACGAGTTCCCTCCCCTGTAAACTGGGTCGGCCTTTTTTCTGTGATATGTTGAATAAATTAACAGCAAAAAGTATAAAATGATCATGAATGCTCTTTCACCATCTAAGGTTTAGCATCCTGCCCGCGGCTGAAATTGGGAATGAAATCTCTGCATTATGTTGTTGATTTGAAGTATATTACTCACATGGTGTAATTGACATTGTGATTAGGATGGGCGTGCGTGTGCGTGCGTGTGTGTGTGTGTGCGTGCGTGTGTGTGTGTGTGCGTGTGTGTGTGTGTGTGTGTGTGTGTGTGTATATATATATATATATATATATATATGCATGCCCATCCTAATCACAAACAGAGCTTGCAAACAGAGCTTGCAGGATCCAGTTGTATAAGCTGTGAGCCCCCCCCCACACACACACACAAAAAATCACATTGTTCACGACGTACAAATATTTTCCCGCCACATTACGCTGTGGGACCAAACAAAGTGATCAGAGGTAAAGCAGAGAATCTGTATAAATAGATGGATGATTCATAACTGAATGAAACCACTGCAGAAGACACTGCTCAGTCCCTGCCGTGTAGAATTCAGAACAAGCGGTTGTGCGTTTGCTGCTCAGTCCTTACGATGTGTTCTGCCGGCTGGCTCACTCCGTAGCTGCGAAGCTCTGAGCGCTGAGCAGGAAAGGACACTCCTTGGCATGTCACTTCCTATCATGAGGTAGAGGTTGGCCCTACTCTGAGACATGACATTATCCTTGAGCCAAGCATGCATTAGTCAAATAAAGGCTTCTATCACATTGCCGCTGCTACCCGTCCGTCTCGCAGAAGGATCTTTCTAGTCTCACATGCCGACAAAAATTAAAGGGACTCAAGAAGTCTCTTCAGTCAGCCAGTTTAAACCTTATCATGACCGTCCTGTACAACTGTGATGGTGTGTGTCTCCCCGCTGTTCATCTGGTGCAAATGTTATTGGTAGAGTCAGCAAGAACATGCAGCTGACGTGAAGCGAAGGGGACGTGCAGCAGGTGTCTCACATATTTGTGTTCCATGATGTATACGCCGTTCTCCTTTATGTCTGTTTACTGTGCAGCCCATTTCACTGACACAATGACTGCATCTGTCGCGTAGGTTCATTGGCCCCAGGCACACATTTCCTCGGCCGCTTTCAAGACCGCATGGTTTGGATCATGATTCTGGAGAGAGGATATGGCTACTGTACAGTAAACATTAAGGTAACGTGTCTCTGTCTGTTAATCATACAATCCTTCACACCTGTGATTTTCATACTGGGTTTTTTTTTTTTTTTTTCCAGGGTCTAGAGCTGCAGGAGACCTCCTGTCACACTGTGGAGGCTCGCAGGGTGGACGAGGTTTTTGAGGCCGCTTTTGAGCATCCTGAGCGGCTGGGTTTCACCCAAGGCTTCAACCTGCACTGGGGCAACGCTCTCACACCCTGTGCTGCGATCGCAGTGCGGGCCTACTCTGATGCCCGCAACGTGCTCTCTGGAATCATCGATTCGCACGACAACTTAAGGAAACTCCAGGATGACTTCCTGAAAGCACTGGTGTGGTTGCTACTGCGGTATTGCATTCAAAAGCACAAGGGATTTCTTTGCAGCTGTGAAGAAGGGCCGGGATCGGGAGGCACAAAGTCCCAGTCTTCCCAGTTTCCCCAGACCGCCTGCAGCCTGCCACCTGAGGCTGTTGTGGTGGAATCTAACGTGTCCTCCCTCAGGTTCAGACAGGACAGCTCCAGCTTGACATCGTTTGGCGACTGGTCGGATGAGGATGACTTATTTGGACCCCACCTGGCCAGGCGGACCGTGGCCTTGGTGACTGCCGAGGCCCAGCCTGGACACACCGCGCTCCAGGGAGGAGCGTCTCTTCCGGGCTCCGTGGAGATGGACAGCCTTTTCGAAAACATGGCCCTCTCTGCTCTGCAGCCGCTGCAGCCTCTGGGACTGGATATTGGGATGCCGGCGGTAGATAAAGGCCGGAACACAGATGTCTTCAAAGAGAGTCCAGGCTCTTTACCTCCTCTAAATTTCACCTGTCCTCAGTCAGAGATATTCAGCCTTCCGACAGGATGGAGGACAGCACCGCTGCTGCCTTCGCGCCTGCTGCAGCTCAGGCCTTTGTTCCCCGAGGACTGGTTCAGGTTTGCCTTGGGCCAGTTCGGGCTCACCGTCCAGAGCGGGACCTCTGACAACATGACCAAAGCTTTGAAGGAGGACGAAACTTTGAAAGAGCTGCATGCTCAGGTCGCGCTCTCGTGTCTGATCTCACTTGGGGCTGAATCTTCCTTCACCAGTCCCAGTTATGTGTACAGGCTCTACTGTGGAGACGTGCCATGGACAGAAGGCCTCGACTGGCTCTCCACAAGCAAAGAACTTTATCAGCTCACACTTCAGGCTTTCAGGTAAGGCCTCCGGTCAGGAGAATCTCATCTTGGCTATCAAGAAAGCAAATTTCCTGTTAGAAGACCAATTATATCCTGCCTTCCAGGTTTAGTTTCAAGCTGTTGTTCGATCAAGCGAGCCTTGGGCCCATGGAGTCCCCCGAGGAGATGTTCTGTGCCTTTGAGGGATATGAGCGGGACTGGTACATTGGACTGGTCACAGAGAAAGGATGGCGTGACAGTGTCCTTCAGGAGAAACCCTTTCTGTTCTCGTTAGGACATGATCTTGCTATGGTACTTACACACACACACACACGCACACGCCCTGCCACACACACACACACAGTCCTTGTCTTGGCCGCGCCCATAGCTGTGAACCCCTCTGGAGGACATTATTGTAACCCTTAAGCAGACAAGGAAAACGTGGGGTAATGCTGGCTGCTTGTCCACAGGGCACCTACACCGGGCGAGTCCTGTCCCTGCAGGAGCAGTTGGTGCAGGTGGGTCGTCTCAACGGAGAGGGGGTGCGAGGTCAATGGGCAAACCTGTCCTGGGAGCTTCTGTACGCAACTAATGATGACGAAGAGCGTTACAGCATTCAGGCTCACCCGTTCATGTTGAGGAACTTAACTGTTCAAGCAGCCGACCCCCCTTTGGGGTATCCCATTTACTCCTCCGCGCCTCTTCACTTCCCCTGCCTCTGACCTCTGACCTACCCAGCATAGACTGAGGACTTCTCAATTTTCAAGTTTTGCTTCTGAAACTTGCGTGGGATAAAGAAAAAAAATTACAAAAGTAATGTCCACGTGAATCGTTTTTTTTCTTTTTATTCCATGTTTGACCTGATGGTGCTTCATCTTAAAGCCCAGAGGAGGAGGAATCCCCTGCATTCATGTACGAGTTGCATAATATTGTCCACACTAGTGTGTTTTGGAAAGCGAAGGCGGGCTGGATTAGACAGAAATGCACATGTTCGGCTGTTTGCTCGCCCCATTTGTGTTTCTAAAGAGGTCGACTTCTTTGTCCTCTGAGATCCCACTCGTCGGGCACCTCTGCTTTTATTGAACATTTTACTTTTCAAAAATCAGATTTCACCGTAACATCCTCCCAAAAGGAAAAAGACAATTATTGTTTTACGATATCAGGGATGTGCCTTCAATATGTTTTGCTGTAAATGTAACGTGTTAAGTGAAATTGTTTTGTTTACAACTTGTTTACAATTTAGAACGAAAAGATTAAATACATTTGTCAGCGTATTGTTATACATAATTTTTTATATGTATCTGTAAATAAATAGTTACATTAAAAATGTGATGACAAAATCAATTTTTTTTAAATATATCGCTGTTGTCAGAACAGTGTTTTATCAAGTACTCCTACATGTACATTTTATTGTGCTTGACAAACAGTAGTATTTTAAGAGGATAAATGGCTTGCAGTGGAGCACTCCCGAGAGCTGTTCTCTGCTTACGAGAGTAAGTACCCTTAAATTCTGCAGTAGTATCCATCCCATAGTTCCCTGGTCCCACAGCAGGAGTGTAACTTGTCCTTCCTTGTCAGTCTGCCATTCAGGAGGTCTTGGACTTGGAGAAGTATGCCGAGTCTGCATCCTGCAATAGAAAAAAATGAGCATTTAGCGCTGAAGTCAAAGAACCATTGTGAATTCTGCCGACAGTTATTGCACAGTGGCACCTCTGTAAAATTTCTCAATCTAAAGATTGAATACGTTATGACTATGGTCCGGTGTTTTTGGCTTTGTCTCAATAGGATACATCACAGGCCAGAAGGCAAAAAAAAAAACGTGATGCTCCGGTGTCTGGCCGGTCGAACCTGACCTTTCTGCATGGCCCTCAGCTGTCACCGTCCAGCAGAGGCCACCAGACACACTGGTCAGTCAGTCAAGACCTGGGGGGAAGTAGTCATGCTCACTGTCATAGCCTGGCTGCCGCCGCCTTCTTATTAGTCTCAGCAAGGTCAGTAACAGCTCTGGTCCTCCAGCTGTCGAGAGACAGCTCTGCATACTTGCTGTTACATATGGCTTTGTTCAAGCATGTTCAGTCTGTTTACATGGTGAGAATCCCTCAGCCTTAATTCCACACCAGCAAGGTTAACCATCCAGTCTTCAGCAGTGAGGCCTTTCATACAGAAATGACACGTATCCTTTCAGCTTTTTTTTCTTGCAGGCTCTGAATAGTGACCCCGCTAAATTTCAGACTGAAATATCTTGTTTGTTTTGTCACAAGGGAACTGTGCTTGTATGTTACCAGCCTTTCCCAGAGGGGGTTTCTCAACTCGGTGTCATAATTGTACACTACATACATACATACATTTCAGCCATGCCTTCTGTCGGGTTTAGAAAATAATCGTCATTTTTGCTGGTATCTTGCATACCTACCAGACCAGCTTTGAAATTCTGCACCCTTCTCCTGCTCAGCAGTTTTGAGATGAGCCAGGCCAATGTGGGGGTGTATTGCCAGAGATAGTACAACATGAGGAAGGGTTGCTGGGCTATCCACATTTCCTTGACACCATTTGCAATTCCCACCAGAATTAGACTCACACAGCGACTTGTCGGCATCTTGTGCTCCTGGTTACCAGGAGAAGCAACAGGCTGAGGTGTTCAGCGAAGGAGACAAAAAGAGATTAGTGCAGTTTAGCCACGGATGTGTATGCCAGTTGAATCCCTAACAGAAGTATTACCTTGTTCAGTTCCTCTGTGAAGGCATTCTGAACTATCTGTGTCTGCACAGGCCCTGGGCACACCGTGCTGATCAGTATGTTTGGATAATCACACAACTCCATGCGAAGGGAATTAAAGAAACCCTGTCAAATTTGACGAGATAATCCTTTGTTAGTCAAATGACAAATAAATTGCGGATGCAAATATATTTCAGAAAAAGTTTGTAAAGGCTCCTCTGGTACAGGAATGAAACACATCAATGAGGGGGGAAAAAAGGAGAACCTCATTTGGCTCTAATATTGATAATAATACGGCAAATCATTGGTGCTTGGGTCCCAACAGCTGCTAACTGTACCTGAAGGGCATGTTTGCTTGCAGCGTACCCAGTTGACAGGGGTGTCCCAGCAAGGCCAGCTATACTGCTGATGGTCACAATGCTCCCGGTGCCTTGCTGTGTCATGTGAGGCAGCACCTGCTTGGTTAGAGAAACCGTTCCCAGGAAGTTGACCTCCATTAGACCCTCGTAAACATTTAAGTTGGTCTCCAAGAACAATGAGCGCTGACTTCGGCCACCGTTGTTAATCAGAACATCAATCTAAAAAAAATTAAATATTTTTATATAACAGCAAAGTGATAGTTTAACAAAAAACAATTGTTGGTGAAAATAGAACACTAGATCAGAGGGATATTTTCCCCAATTGAGCTTTCGGCATTACTTGACTGAAGTATTGGATGGCAGCTTTGGTTTTTGCTTCATGGGTTGACCTATCTAACAAATCTAGAGGAAGAACAAGAATGTCCTCATTCTGGAGGCTGGAACGTTCTGGAGAGAGAAATGAAAACAATTCAAATTGTAACTCACAACAAAGTAAGAATGAATACAAACCAGGGCTTCGGTTTCAAGCCTAAAACAGTATTAGAACATTGACATCAGATTGTACACGAAACCCCTTTTTGTGTTGCGTGTTTTGTGACTTTAACTTGCAAATTATGAAACTGTTTCTCACCTAAGCAGGTTTCTTTAACCCGAATTAGCTCATCTGCCCGGCGAGCAGACAAAATGAGGCGTGACCCACAATGTGCGAGCTGATACGCCATCTCCTCTCCAATGCCACTGGAGGCTCCTGTGATCCACACCACTTGCCCTCTGAGCTTCAACTCTGGTTCCAGAAAAATATCAACAGAAAACTTGGTTGAAAAAGGTGAATGAGTCTACAGATGTCTGTTGGTATCGCCAGATCTTTTGGAGATCCAGATCTAATTGCTTGGTGATTTTTGAGGGCCTCTTGATGATTTTGTGGTAATTTCCTCACCATTTTTGTTAATTCTCTTTGACTGCAGTAGGGAATCTGCCTCTGTTTAATACTATGAAACGGAGATTCATGGGACCATGCTGCCGTGGACATTTTTATGCTTTTGTTTAAGACAGGGAGACGAACTCCACCCGGACGCTGGTGATTTCATTTGAATCCCATCTTCCACCTGTGCAGGACTTGCAGGGTTTTCAACCAATTTGAAGTTAATCGTGGAATTTTCAGTAGTACCTGGTTCACGGTCAGCAGGATATGTTGCCATGGTAACACATGGTATGACCCTGACACTTTCCTGACAGCACACTACAATAGTAAGCGGTGATGGTGGGTATGGTGTACCTGCTCCGTGGGACTGAGCTATTTCTCGAACCGTTTCGGTTTCATAGATCATTAAGATCTAAATCAGAAGTAAAACCCATGCCCTGGGTCAAAGTCACAGAGAAAACGGGAGCATGAAAACAATGAGCAGGTGTCTGTCGTGATGCAGGAGCTCGCCTCTTCACACTTACCTGGCTCGCGTCCCCACATACTCGCCCACAGCAGGGTGAAGTCAGCGTCCATGAAAAGCAAACACACGAAGTGAATGAAAAAGTATAAAATTGTAAAGTAACACAGGGCAGATACGATGCAGAAGTCCATCTTTGCAAACCGGAGCTCTGACGTTCACGGATTTCTGTTAGTGAGCGACCGTGTCCTCAAACTGCAAGCAAAATAGCGAATTAACTTCCGGGTTACGTCACTTGTGGGAAAATGTTTTCAAAATAAAACACCATGGCCTGGGGTCGAGATGTTTCTGGGCCTAAGTAACGGAGAACGTGCAATAAGCGGTTGCGTTTTGACCAATTTTTAACCATCTCTGTTACCTGTATGTAGCTTATGTGCTCTCAAAGGATTGGTATGACCTAAAAAGATGCTTCGCCGGGCCTACTGGATTCTCAGAAAAGATATGTACAATTTTAATGCACTTTATAACGCAGACCCCATCTTTGGAGTTTTTGCTCATCAAGAGACACAAATTGGGTTGTATGAATTTATTTTCCTACTTTTGCCTGGTCTCTGTACTTTTGCACACAATATCAGAAATTACTGAAATTGACATATTCTCTGCAATTTCTTGCAATAGCAATCTTGAGTTTCGACAGTCATGGGTTGTTACTCCAGAAGATTGCATTTGTATGAATTGGTTATGTACATTATTTAGAACAAATATTTGTTGCGAAAAGACCAGTCGAATTAAAAAAGAAAAATGACCAGGACACAAAGTAATATTTAACGGTGTATGTGTGGACCCACTGAATGGTGACCATTTCAGCCATGTTTCCACATGCAGCTAAATACTTACACAAAGCATTTTTATTCTGTTTGTGCAATTCAATGTGATCAAAAATATGTTTATTTATTTATTTATTTATTATTTTTATAATTAGGTGTCTGTATTTTGGGACACAGAGGTTAAGTCAGCATTGAAACCTGGGGCAAATTTGAATATATAATTTATCTTAATTTTGCTACATAATTAAATGATAAGGATTTACTCTGAAATGTACTCAGGTTAACTGAGTACATACACTCAGATCATTACAGTGGTTCCACAGAATATATTTTTGTTTTTGTTTTTTAATTTAGTTATTATTGTAGTAGATTTGCGAGTTTTAATCTGCAGTATTAAAACAAAAACGACAACAAGAGGAAATAATGCTACTTAAGTTGTTAATAATGTTTTTAATTTGTATTTGGCTTTTAACCTTAACACATAACGGGTGTTGCATAGACAGCCTTGCCTCAAATAACATTTCCCGTCACAGAAGCCTACCATGATGGCTGGCCTTTATTTTCCCCTTCAAGTCGTCAAACGCCGTATATGAGACGTGCATCACACTACGCCAAATATTCCAATCCCCGACCAACACAACCATCATCATCATCATCACCAGAACACACAACACATAACGTACTGCAACGGCCGATGCATCTGCAGATACATATCATGGTGTGCCTGAAGTGCATCGGTCGCGGCGTGCCCGCCTGTAGCAGATCAGTCCAGCTCCGGGGCTGCAGAGCATCCCTCGCGCCTCAGCGATGATGTCATGTTTTCGAGGACGCAACCTGCAACATCCGGGCCCTCCGCGCGTGCCTCTGTGCTTCTCAACAGCTAACGGTAGCTAGCAAGCTGTCAAGCTGTCAAGCGGAGAGGCTGGGACGGACGTTTCAGCTTCCCCCTGGCTTGGCCCCGTATACCGCCAAGAAAATCCATAAATATATCTTTAGATCGACAGCTGAGATAATGTAATGCATCAAGGTCTTGTGCAAAAAGGAACCTCCGCATTCACACAATTTCTATGCAGTGAGTCCCGAGTGACGATTGCTGGTTGCTAGCTTAGTGGCGCTCCTAGCCTAGCTCAAACCACAGCGAAGCATTGGTTTCGTCGGTGGAAGTCACTCTCCTCGGTGGAACCGCGGCTTGTTACCAGAGTCCTCGCCACAGTCGAGGCGCCCGTTGCTGTCAGCCGCTATTTTGGATATCTGGTAAGTCAAGAGTTGGTCATTCTCTTGCTGGTGATGGTTTCGGAGCACCGGGCAGACTGCTAACCTAGCTATGTTAACATGTAGCGCCTTAGCAAGGCCGAGGGTTCTCCTTGCCTTGGCGTTAGCCAGCCGGGGCAGAGGCAGGCCTGTCAAAGTTAGCTGAGAGGGACAAGGGTCAAGGCCCACGACTGGGCAAGGCTATTTGTTTATTTGGGCAGTGGTTAAGGTTTCCTACACAGAAGACCTTTTCGTCGGTCGAGCAAAAGCTAAACTTGTGGAACAGGTGCGAGGTTTGAATGGTCTCAGTCGGAGCCGCCGTCGGTTATGTTTGATCCACAGGGAATTTTGATTATCGAGCAAATTGTCAGTCAGTTAGCTCACGTTAGCTCTGCATGCTTGAAACGAAAGCTGAAACTACATCGAGGTCGTCCCGTTCGTGTGATATGTTCTCCATTGCAAAGGTCAGGGTGATGCTTCCCCTGACAAACAGTGAATGGACAATATATGGCGTGAATTTGCGTGATTTCCGTAAAACAAAACGCGCAATCGAGCAGGGGCAGAAAGGACATTTCAATGTGGTGCACAGCAGACGTGTTCCAAATATGTAGCTCAAACATGCACACAGGTTTGCTATTTTTAGAGGAGCAGCCGGCCCAGCCGCTGTCCGTGAACTTTACGACCAACTGTCTGTATGAAGTAGTGCCGACATAGTGTTTTATTCTGTTTGAGAAGTTCCTTTTAGCATTGACATGTTCATTTCACCGGGTATCTACAAAATCCATTCAAGTGTGTGATTGTACAAGCCAAATATTTCTGCCATATCTTTGCCAATGTCCTGTCTTTTTCAATGTACTCTTTAGGTCTTAAGAGGACAAAATGGGGGCATTTCTGGACAAACCAAAGATGGAAAAATACAATTCCCATGGTGAGGGTAACAGCTTGAGGTATGGTCTGAGCAGTATGCAGGGCTGGCGGGTAGAGATGGAAGATGCCCACACAGCAGTAATCGGCTTGCCTCATGGTCTCGACCTCTGGTCGTTCTTTGCTGTTTATGACGGGCACGCTGGCTCTCAGGTGGCCAAATACTGCTGTGAGCACCTGCTGGAACACATCACCAGCAACTCAGACTTCCAGAGTGCCCTGCAGGAGGACCACTCTGTGGATAGTGTGAAGAATGGGATCCGCACAGGATTTCTCCAGATCGATGAACATATGCGAACCATCTCTGAAAAGAAACATGGCGTGGACCGTAGTGGCTCCACAGCGGTGGGAGTAATGATTTCACCGAGCCATGTCTACTTTATTAACTGCGGTGACTCACGAGGACTCCTCAGCCGGGGTGGTTCTGTGCACTTCTTCACACAGGATCACAAACCTAGCAACCCTCTGGAGAAGGAAAGAATCCAGAATGCCGGTGGCTCAGTCATGATCCAGCGAGTTAATGGGTCCCTTGCTGTCTCTCGGGCCCTGGGAGACTTCGACTACAAGTGTGTGCATGGAAAAGGCCCAACAGAGCAGCTTGTCTCTCCTGAACCTGAAGTTTATGCAATAGAGAGATGTGAAGGAGAAGATGAATTCATTATACTGGCTTGTGATGGCATCTGGGATGTCATGGCCAATGAGGAGCTGTGTGACTTTGTGAGGTCAAGGCTGGAGGTCACAGATGATCTTGAAAGAGTCAGCAATGAAATTGTTGACACATGCTTGTACAAGGTAAGGCATGCACAACATTTACATCAACATGACGCGTATCTTCATACAGGTAATACTCACGAACTTTGGGTTCTCCTTTATTTTTCCACAGGGAAGTCGAGACAATATGAGTGTTGTATTAATCTGCTTTCCCGGGGCTCCAAAGGTATCCCCAGAAGCAGTGAAGAGGGAGGCAGAGCTGGATAAATATCTAGAGTCCAGAGTAGAAGGTAGGGTGATGAAAACGATTTTATTGTTTGGTGGATCGTTATGGAAAGTGGCGTATAGAAATAACCATTCTTGGATACGGTCTTGGTTTGATATATACTCCGTGAATTAGAGTCAAGATCTTCTTATCGTAGCAACTGGACTTGATTTTCTTCCCTTGAAGACATTTCACCTCTCATCCAAGAGGCTTCTGCAGTTCACTCTATTTTGACAGAAACTTTTTGATAAGGAGGCATAGACGAACATCAAGCCTGAGAAAATATGATTTTTAGCTGTTTGTTTATTGACAAACTGATTGATGATCAGACAATATATTGGCTATGAGAGGTATATTAACTTTTTTTTTTTTTCACAAGCCAATACTATTTCCCACAAAGTGACAGTGATACTGGGAGGGTTTGACATTCAGGAGTATCAGGATTTGGGCAGGTAAAACTTCGTCACAGGCTTACGAAGGAAGTAACTCAATTCAACTGACATACAAAGCAGAAAGCGTCACACAGTATGAATGCAGTTTTTACTGCTAGTCAGTTCTGAGATTTAGTGACATTTTGCTTCGCCAGTGTTTTCTTTCAAACCCTTACAAAAATGGAATACTCAAAATAAGTGCATGGGTTTTCATTTTTGCAGAGCTTCCCCTCCCTGGAATGCCTCTGTGTCTCCGTCCATGCCCGGGTTTTTTCTAAGGATTGAGAAGGGTGGACCAAATTGATTGAGCATCAGAATTTAACCACCCTCATAGATTTATTGAAAACAAACAATAATATGTACAATCCTCTGTCTTAGGATTTCATTTAATTTTAAGTTGACAGTGTAAATGTGAAGTTCAGCATTTTGCTGCAGCTGTGAACAGAATTATCATATTTTTCTAAAACTTGAAAATGTTAAATTAGTTGAGAAGGATAACAGCATGAATTAAAAACAGTTAGATAAATCGGTAACTGTGAGGCAGTCCACCTCTGGCGAGTAGGCGTGATTGACATACCATTTTTGATTTGGAAGAGAAGAGCCGCCCAATGACAGAATTTTAATTGGGACCACAGTCTTGGATTCCCAGGATAAAATGAACATGAGTGATATTGACATTTAAAAGTGCATGCTGTGCTCGTGGAACGGTTCTCTCAAGCAACGCTCCATTGTGCTTGTAATCCGGCACTCTCCATCAAACGGTCTGACCACTTGTAGCCATTCCCTCTGGAGCAAAGCCTGTACTAAACTTCCCTTTGATGCAGCTGGAGTAATGCTAATGTTCAAATAGCGGTATACCATACAAGCCCCCGTAACACATGAACCGATACGCCTGAAATTTGTGTCTATTTACCCAGATGGGCTGCATGTTTGAAACCAAACGCCAGGGTAAATTAGCGGATATTAAACCGTCTTCAAGCACCCATCCATCTTTGTGCAGCAGACTTTCCATTGGATTTACAGCTGTTTGTTTTGTTTATTATTGGAATGGTACAAAATGTAAATCAAGGTGCTGTTGAACTATTGTGGAACAGTACCACCAACAATGTCTAACATGAGAAAGTTGAAGAACTCACACAACTTCCGGTTGCTGGTTTGATTTCATTCTTATACTAATTTTCACTGGATTTCGGTACATGAAAATCAGTCTAACCATGATGACAAATCGGTTAGGACAAGTTTATCTGTGCACCTTTCTGGCACAACAGAACAATGTCTACAACTCCATTTTAAAAAAAAAAAAAAAAAAACTTTTTATTTTTGACAATGTGAAAGTGCCAATTGATTGTTTTAAAACCAGTTTTGCCTGCTATTGTTCATTGATTCCCTGCATTTTCACATTATTTACGATCAAACATTCCTCCAGACTGAGCTCTTCCTTACCTAAACTTTTAATTAAACCTGACATGTCTGTTTTTGAATGAGAACCAGGACCTCACCAGTTTTTGGTTTACAACAGGTGTAATTTTCAGTTAGGCCTGCAGATTTCATGACCTGATTGCAAAATGTGAGAAAACATGTTTACATGGCCATCTGGCCTCAGAGTAGAGTGTATTGTTGGCCGCAATAAGGGAGTCGTGTGGATTGAAGTGTGTGGTTTTGTTTTCCCACAGAGATTCTAAAAAAGCAGGGAGATGAAGGTGTTCCAGATTTGGTCCACGTAATGCGGACGTTAGCATCTGAGAGCATCCCTAACCTCCCTCCTGGAGGAGAGCTGGCAAGCAAGTACGTGACATTTGAGGTTCAAGTAAATTATGAGTGACCTAATTTTCTCTCTGGCCAATGCTATTCTTTTTAAGTTCTAATTTTTTCATGGAACATGCTAATTTTTTTTCATTTTAACCTAGACGAAGTGTTATTGAAGCGGTGTACAACAAACTCAATCCCTACCGAAGTGATGATACTGTAAGTATTCCGGCATTTCATACTAAATGTTTAGCTATTGAGGCCAAGATTTGGTTGGAGTTTGCATGATATTTGAAAAGTGACTGGCAAAGATTAACAAATTGTAATGCTTGTTATTAGTATCTAACGACATGGATCCATAAGAAGTAGGTGTTGTGGTAAACAATCATTGTGGACTGATTTTGCTACACTACAACGTTTTACCAAAGAATGGCACATCATCTTGAATAGCTGTTAAAACAATTACAACTCATAAATCTTTGTTCCAACTAAACAACTCTGCATAAGTGGAGCCTGTGTCAAAGATGTTCCATTACATGCAGTAGAAACCGATTGCTGTAATTGGTGCCCCTTAAATCAGAGAGCTAATTATTGAAATTATCCAGTGTTTGCCTGGATGGAAAACAGCGTTCTCCTGCATACCAGTTCAAAAGAACCTCATTCTTGCCTGTACGTGGACATTGAAAAGACCATTCCCTTCTTCACGAAGGTATCTTTGTAGATGTTTGGTTTTAAACTTTTGTGGGATTACCCCATTGGGTCAACCAGTTTTTTGATTCATCCAGTCCTTGACTATGCAAATTGGCACTTTGTTTCAGGATGTCGTGCTTGTAGAAAGACGGAATTAGTTTCAGTCACCGTGGTATCTAAAAAGTCAGGGTGCCCTCAATGCCAAGTCCCTCTGCTTTCTGTGTTGTTTGGTCATCTGGGTTTGAAATGGGCTGTTCTTTATTGAAACCAGTTACCTTTAACCTTTGGAATTGGAACTCTCTTCATCTGCCTACAGGTAGTCTTTGAGGTTTGGCCTCTTCAGTTAATTTGGGAATTGTTTGCACTCCTCAAAGTTTAGCTTCAAGATAGAGAAGTTGCAAATGGGTTTCTTCAAATATAGACATAATTCAAATGTAAAAATCCCAGAGCGCCTTAAGGAAATAGGTTGTGAAACATGAAGTGCAATGATGGCTTAAATTTTTTTCCTCAGGAAAAATATGTGCAGGAGTCATAGTCAAATTGTACTATGCATCAAGGATATAAGGTACTTTACAACCTGTTAATAAGAGAGTCCACTGTTTGTAATATCTATAAAATATTTAGTTAACGAATCTTCCCCCTCGCAAGAAACCTTTATATTTAGTTCATGCCGCAATATCAAAACAACCAACTGGTAAGATAAGATAAGATCATACTTTATTGATCCCCATTGGGGAAATTCGGATGTTGCAGCAGCAACATTACAGGAAAAAACAAAACAGGAAAAATAAATACACACATATGACAGTGCAAACACATGCATATACACATAAATCACCATACATTCAACACACACGTATACATACATTTTTACACACATACCAATACCTACATAAATATATATATATATACACATATAAACAATATACACAACATACACATTGGTGTGACTGATGCTACAACAGGCAGAATTAGAATTGAAGTCATTCTCTTCATCACACCACAGAATGTGTGCCTCATCCTCCCTTCTGCAATTTTGCGTAAAAGTTCAGCCTATAAAAACTCCAAAAGGAAAATAAATTTCTCCAGTCGTCGCCCTAGATTTATACTCCTCAACAGTCATGAAGTGATGTGTGTGAGAGGTGATGTCACATGTGGATGTGGTCTCTGCAGGTTTGGAGAATTTTATAGATTCTGAAAAAGTAATCTCATGATTGCTGTTCGACAGCAGGATGCAAAAATTTTATTTGAAATTGTGCAATAATATAAATTCCCATTGAAGTTATGAATTCATAATTGCAGACCATAGAGATGGCATGGCAAACCAGATGGTTTGTCAAGGTGTCATTTCAAAGACGTGCAGTTCTGAATAGCACCTATTCATCTGTTGTTTCATTTCTCCTTGTTTTAACTGCCCTTTTCGAACCCTTGAAACAGACATACCAGTATCTTTTATGTATTTCTGTGGCTAGCAGGTGGCGTTGTCACAGTTTGGATACCCAAGTGGTGAGATCCTGTAACAAATGCACTGCAAAACTCAAATTTCTAGGTTTTACTGCCAAAACAAACAAAAAATAGTCTTGAACTAACAGGGCCCTTTGTGTGAAGTCTGTTACTGATAGCTGCAGGGTTTTCATCAGGGTGTGTGTGTGTGTGTGTGTGTGTGTGTGTGTGTGTGTGAAGGTGTGTGTGTGTATAGCTCTATGTGAGTGTGTTTGAAGGTGTGTGTATTTGTGTGTAGTTTTGTGTGTGTGTATAGCTCTATGTGTGTGTGTTTGAAGGTGTGTGTGTGTGTGTGTGTGTGTGTGTGTGTGTGTGTGTGTGTGTGTGTGTGTGTGTGTGTGTGTGTGTGTGTGTGTGTGTGTGTGTGTGTGTGTGTGTGTGTGTGTGTGTGTGTGTGTGTGTGTGTCACTGGGTTTGAAATGGGTTTAAATGATATTACATTAAACTCCATTTATATGTATCCACTGCTATGTACAAATAGCTATAAAGAAGCAAAGAAACGCAGCAATGCTACTAAACATATCAAGCAGGGGGAGCGACCAGATTCAGAATCTTGATGGCTGTCAATTAAACAATCACCACATTCGACACAAAACCTCTCAGTGTGAGATAGAGACAGGCTTTGACTGTAGTTGATAACTGAAAGGCGTGATGGGAGCGAGAGACAAAAGGTGGCTCAGTATTTATATATCAGCACTGTGTTACGCTTATGTGCACGTCTAGATAATTGTGCCTGTCGTTACAGATGACTCCACCCACTGTATTTGCCTCATTTATGTTCTCCCACTACTTCTTTTCATGGACAAATATTGAAGCTGCTGCTATTCATTTTGATCCAGCTGACAAGCAGCATTGGATTGCAGTGTCACAAACGCAGATTGGGTTTGGTTTAACTTCCAAAACCAGCTGACCTTTGTTGAATCAGTGCTGAGGACAAAAACGAAATTCCAAAAAGGTCTATTTTTCTTTTTCTTTATTTCTTTTTTTTTTTTTACAGGAACACCTTTGGTATAATGTTATGAAAACTGCTGTAATTTTAAAACAACACCAGTTAGTCAGTAACTTTGGCAGAGAAACATAATATGGCGGCGTCCAAGGACATTTCTACTGCTCAGTAGTTGTCGGTGTGGAGGTGGATTGAGTCTGACGTTTTATACAGCATTATGATCTAGTTAATGACCTCAGCTGTCTGGCAAAATAGACAGTGCGGTTATATTGGATGCACAGGTATAAAGCAGCAATCCAAGAGTAGTCCCATCAACCGATGATACCAATTTTTTATTCTTGCTCAAATGTTTACTCTCTCCACTGCCATAATGGCAATTAGTTCAACCCCGAATTTTTGTGTCTACGCTGGTCTTACAAATCTGTAGCCAGTCCACCCAGAAACTAATTATAATAATAACAAGAAGAAGAAGAAATAATGGTGTTGAAATCCCATATGTAAAGTGGAGAAAAGTGAGACATTACAGCAGCATCATCATGAAACCTCACCGTTGACTTAAATATACAAAAACAGCACTGTGGTGATTATGTCAGCGGGCATTTGATTGATGTGATTCCAACAACCTGTAGCTGATACATCATAGTTTCTCAGTATCAGGTTTCTCACCTGTCAGTCAGCTTTCCATTAAATCTGTCCTTTATTTAGTAATCAAAAATCGATCATATGAATATTTGTTTAATTCCACTACAATCATGTAGAGGAGATTCAGGTTCAGCGGTTTGAGCTGCTCTGCTGCACCGCCCACAAACACAAACACACACACACACACACACACACACACACACACACACGCAAAGGCAGACATGCTGTTTAATGGCCTCATTTATTCAGTACATATCAAAGCTTGCATTGAAGCATGTTAATTAGCAGAGTTTTATGGCCAAAATCAAAACCCCGTTTGTCATTCAAGGTCAAGGACTGGAAAAGTTCCCTCTTTTTATACTCAACTGTCTTTTCTTTGTGAGGCAGATTCTGTCTTCGTGTTCGAATATTTCCCAGCGTCGTCACTGAGCTGCGAATAAAGCCAAGAAAAGGAGGATTGTATGCAAGCTTACCCGTGTTTAAAAACCCTGGATAAAAGCCAGCTCATTCACGACCTTATTTTGCAATCAGATTAAATGTACAACTTTTCATTTGTCGTTTGGCACCGAGCTGCAAATCCAAGGTTGTAGTTCGTGCTGCTTTAAGCGTAGGTCCTTCTTGTCTGCTTTACAGAGCACAATCAATGTCCTAACCAGGTGGAATGAAACACAACTTTAGTCAAGACGGTGTTTTCCATTTATGACAAACATATAAAATCTTTGCCATTAATATTACCTGATCAACCTGAAAGTCAATTACTCCAAGTGCCGTGTTCACCAATGGTTCATAGTGGATCCCTGTGCGCATTTCCAATGAAGGCTTTCGGTGGAATATGGTCCTGTCTCATGGACCTGCATCACAGAGTGTGATGACTAGCTTAGCTCCGTGATCACCCTGGGATCTTCAGTGTCATAAACATGACCGACTTCTGTAGCCTTCAACATCCCCAAAGACATAGCACTGACAAGGGCCCAAACAGGAAAGTGGCCTATCAGCATGTCCTTTGTCTTGGAGAATGACCTTTTCTATTTCAGGATTGGTGGCCACCTGCCTGTCAAGTCCTCCCAGGCTTATGTTTTGCTTGAAATGAAATGATGAAATGAAACAAACGAGCTGCCGCTTAATTCACACATGATATAGGCCCATCACGATCTTATGAACATTTACGGAGCACAGCTATATTCAGGTGTATCCTTGACTTCCTGAATAATTTACCAGGGGTTTAGGTTTGTCATGAATGTTTTGTCGGCACTCGAGTAGCCCACTGAATTAGTTTATGAGTCTGAAGGGTTTGTCCTTCCTCTCCCCTCTCATCAAGGACTCTGCGTCCACAGATGACATGTGGTAACATAACGTCCTTACCACTAACACAACATAGAGTTTACAAACCACCATCCTCTCAAGACCCACAGCAGCTCAGCTCAGCTCAGCAGTCTGTCTCGCCGTCACTCTGAGCTTTTGGTTTCTAAGAAGGGAATGTCCTGGGAGGAAGAGGAGGAGGAGGAGAAGGAGGAAGAGGAGTTGCATGCACACAAACCTGGAGTAGTGCAGCACCAGTCCACTCTGGAATTCAGGATCCCCACCGTCTTGTCTCCCCTTTGTGTTCACCCATCTTAATATTCCCCTCAAAAGTAATCCATAACAAGTGAGTCCACAAGGTTTTCTTTGTTTTTGTTGAACAATCTGCTTAACTAGTAACATTGTTTTGCTGTAATTAATTTGATTCACATTTCCTTGTGTGTGTTTGTATATTTCTGTTTTTGTGAAGTGCAATTGTCCTGTACAAACAGCCTGTATTTAATGCAACTTGATTTTAAGTTAAAAAATGAAAGAAATGAAAAAGAGAACCTTTTATGCACTATCTGCCTTCTCCTGCTTTTCTGGAACTCTAACAAACTTCTCTTCAGTCAAATATTATTGCTTGTCCTCCAGGCACAATATCTCTGCGCTTTTATGTTTCTTTTTTAGCATTTCTGTTTGTTTTTGTTGTGCGTGCGTGTGTATGAGTGTGCGCGCGTGCGCTCCCCCCAGTTAGTCTATGCTCCTTTTTAAGAAACGGGTAAATTGTATAGTTGACAGCACACTAAGCTCTCCATATCAAACCATTTAAATCCTAATGATTTCTCCTTGTGCTTTTTTAATTGTATTTTATTTTTGTACGTGTTTTTCTGAACATGCTCAGATAATATTCATGGCAAAGTGTTTCTCAGTCATTTTGGACTTGTGAAGTGAGAAATATCTATTTTTTCATTTGTTCAAGGTATCGGATGAACACCCCTGTTCACATTTTTGTCAGTGCGAGTAGATTTCCAGTGTGAGTGCGTGGGTGCTCGTATACACGTGTTTGTTCGAGGACAGATGTCCAAGTGTGACTCTGGATTTTAAGGGAGTAGCTGTCCCACTGCTCACCCACTGTCTGCCATTTCTAGCTGGTGTTTCATATCAACACGACACAGACTTTCACTACTGCTTCCAAAAGCTTTGGGTAACAGAGTTTACATGCTTTCATGCTGTTTGAACAACTTCAAGCTATAAATGAGAAACCTGAGATCATTTACCCTCTGCAGCCAGTCAGGTTGTTTTGCGTCTGGAAATATTTTGTTTCATATTTCAGTTACCTGTGCTCTCCGCGGGTGCCATATGGTTTGTTGTCACTCGTTCCAGCTTTATTACAGCCTATGCCAAGTTTTTTTTTTTTCACTTTTTGCATATGGTACAGATACTATTTTAGCTTCTACATTTAACCATCTGGAAATTTGACTGATGTGAACAGCTTAGCACTGACTAGTTTAGAGGAAAGCACTATTAAGAGTGTGACAAAAGGATAAACGATTGACTCTAAGACCAAACATGTTGTTGCTGGATGGCATGGTCTTAATTTGGACGCTCAATCCAAGAACAAATCTGCCGACCGCCCCGAGTCTCCACGGTGGCGCTGTGGTGTTTATTCCCACCAGGGCGGCTCGCCTCAGACCCCCCCCCCCCCCCCCCCCCCCCCCCCCCCCCCCCCCCAGCCCCGGCATCCCGAGCCAGAGCACAGTACAGTTCGCTGCTATAGTTTGTGATCTGAGAGACGATTTTCAACTCCTTTCCCCTCTGAGTCACTGACTAAATCTGTATTAACTACTCGCAGTAGAGACACATGGTGTCATAATAAATTCATTTCTGTTTCTTTCCTAAAATTGCATTGTTGGAAATTCATGGATGTATATATTTTGACTAAAAGAATCAAGGAATAAATCATTTGCTTGGAATTAGTTTTCTGCCATGGACAAGATGTGACATTGATTTGTCTTGTGGTGGTTAGTTTAATGTTTTGCTAAAGGTTTCTACACTCAATGAAAGCCATAAGCTAATTTCCATGCTCTTGCAGATCCATTTGTATAACATGGTCATGATATGGTAGTATTTGAATCGTTAATCGAGCAAAGTGACAATCCTAACCAATTCACTGCGTTTGACTTTTTGGTGTGTAACAAATTCCGAAATCATTAGCGAAGCAAAAATTGTAATCCTAAATCAGCAAGTGTTTCATTTGTCTTAGTGGCAAAAGGCCAAAGAGCACCCCATCCTGCCCTGCAGAATATCAGTGTATGGATAACATAGCTTTCTAAAAAGATCATATGTTCAAGATTCTCCAGTTCACATCCCCGTACTTTATACAAGTTCCTGCTGGCCCTCCAGAGTTTCTTATCTCTGTCGGTGATGGTCTGATCAGCAGGTTCTTGTGCTACAGACACATGCATGATGACACACAATGTCCACATGTGACCACAGGGGGTTCATGTGTATACAAATAGTGTGTGTGTTGCCACTGCACAGAGAAAAGGCAAGCTTGACCTTAAAGGAGCAAGCTTCGGAAGGCTCGAATGCCTTTCATGAACGTTGAATATGCCTTCTGGAATCCATGTTCATTCTGGAAGAAATATTGCATGTAAACTGAAATGTAACATGGCAGTGGAAACAGTTCTTTTGGCTTCCAACTATCAGCTGTGAATAGGTGTACATTCTGATCAGGTGACCGTTCAGTAAATGCTAAACTTTTCCATTCAACAGCAAATAGGCTTCGGTGCGTGTTTGTTCGCATTCAAATATTTCCAACAAAATCTAGAATAAAATGGGGAAAAACAGAAGGACGAGTGAAACTGTCACTACCCTCACGTGCTCTTGGCAAAAAAAACAAAAAAAAACAATTTTATTTCTACCCCACTTTTTGCATACTCACTATACCTGCCATGCGAAAGAACCTGAAGAACAGTTCAGCAACCGCTGCCTGGAGAGGAGCATTGTGTGGAGATGCCTTTTTCAAGCAATTCATACCCCGTTTGTAAGCAGTTTGGTTTTACTTTGTCGTCGAGTGCACTGTCTCCACCCAGCTGCCTGTGAGAGCCTCTGCAGGGGACCACTCTCAAGGGAATATTTCAAGATTATTTTTTGCTCCGATCGTCTGTCCTCGTTTTTAGGTGAATCTCCCAGTAGTGTCCCACAACCCTGCAGTGTCCCCGACGCGGTCTCCAGCCAGGCTAGTGGTCCTCAGATGCAGGTCGGCCATTTGCCTGCAGTTAGTGAATTTTTCTTAGTGGCTGTAGTCTGAATGTGGCTTGGCCTTCCACTTTGGGAAATGTTCCTTCACAAAAATGAAAAAAAGTACTTAAAAATATCCACCTCTTGTTTTCAATCGTTGGATGAAACTAATATACCTCATTGCGTTTTAGAAAGTGTTTTTGCCGTGCATTCTGTAGATCTGTACTGCTGAGAGAGCAGTCCACATGTGTCGACTGTTTTCCTCCCCCTGACGTAAGCGCTGATCTGCCGGGTGGGATCAGCCTGCCCTCACAAAGACTATATGACTGACTTTTGGCGATGTGATAAAGACGTAGTGGCTAATGCGAAAAATCACTAATCTTAGTTTTAAGGAACAATACCGGCCTTGTGTAAGCTGCCCCCACCCCACCCCCCGTGCTCCCCCCACCTGTTCACTTGTGTGATGCTCTCTTAGGTGTAAAATCTAGAATTGTATGAAATGTTCAGGGTTTCTGAAATGTGACATGTGACTAAATGACAATGGTCATGTGTATCTGTATTATCAGCTTTTCTCAGAAATTATAATTGTACAAAGAACAGAGTATAAAAGCTATTTACAGATTTACCTTTGGTTGCCTGGAATGCACCGTGTACACCGTCTTTGGGAAGACTACCTGGCAAAGGTTGAAGAGATTCTAATCGCTTGTGCCCTCTTGTACATATCGATGTACCTCAGTTGTGGCGTTTACTGTGTGACCCTAAGGAGTGAAGGCTGGTTCGTTCCCTCGCAGGGCAACTCGAGCTCCACTCCTTTGACCTTTTTAAGCTCATAAATAAGCTCACCGATTTGCCTTACCCGATTTTGTTTCCCCCTAAAGTACTTGTCGACACTATGAGGAAGACCGACGCCGCGGACGTTGAATTCCCGATGGATTCTTCATGTTAGGGTATAAGGCTATCAGCTAAGTGACCAATGGTCACAAGGTACACGTTTGCGGCCATCAGCGGTTCATTGGCCACGGTTTCCCACCGTACAGTGCTGACCGCACTCTGTCGGTTTCTCCTGTCTCTCTCTCAGCAGTTGATTTTAAACTTGTGACAAATGCAAGTGTTTTAACCTGGTAACCTCGAAAGCTTTCAAAATGTGCATACGTACACTCATGTCTGCTATATTTATGATTACATTCAAGAATAGCTTTAGAGTGCTGTAGGTAAGTATTGTCAATGTTGATTCAAATGCTTCTCAGAGGCCTCTGTGAGTTATTTTACAAAGTTCAATAACTGTATATTTTGTATTCTGTTCTGGCTCCTAAGGAATAGCGGAGAAAAAAAAGGAAAATGTTGAAAAAAAGCTTTGTTCCCCGACTAAGTTGTACTACTTGTGTTGTCCGTTGAACAAATTGCATTCCTGGCTTGTGAATTGATGCATTTCTCTACCTGCTCCTTACATTTTCTACCCATCCTCCCCTCCTTTCTTTCATTTTTTAACCTTTGAAGTTTGAATAAAATTTCTAGTTTGCAGAATGTATTACTAAATAAATGGGTTGTCATCTTGTACCTCTCATTTCATCACTTTTTATCTGTCTGCACCTGTAACTTTATACCAGTGGGAAATGAAAACCACAACACAACCACTGATCTTGCTGGCCATCGACAGCCAGAAGGTGTCCGCTCTGCCTTCTGTGTGTGTGCAAGTTGGCCGAATGATATTTAGAGATTTACCACAAGGTTTCTGCAATAACGTGAAGCAAGTTGGCAAGTGCTCGTGCGTTCCCGGTTCTCCCGGGGTTTTTCAAAGCGAGACGTGGAAGCAGCGTCAGTGGCGGTTCCTCATCCACGAAGTCGATCTCGATCTCACTCTTTTGTGTGGGTTTGACTGCGTCGAGGGGAACGGGCTGGAAATGGGTTCTGCTCAATGTTCTAGATGTTGAATACATGCCATCTGGCATGGCTTGGCAAGAGCCAAGTATGTGTAAGAAGTTTTTACTCCCAAGTGCTTGGTAAAAGATCCGGGTTACCACAGAGGGTGCAGGCCTGGGTCGGGCACCTTTCTTTACACTCTGCGGGCCACGTAACAGCGACGGTGGATGCTTCACACCAGACTGACAGAGCCGACATTAGATCTGTGAAAGGATAGTTTTTTGGGGGGTTAAATGTCAGTGGATCGGTGGATGTCGGATTGAGAACGCTGACCAAAGCCAACATTGATGAAGTGCTGTTTGCAGTTGGGGCGTCAAGCTGAGATCTGCCGCCCATGTTCACGTCCACATCTGCTTCCCATGACTTTCAGATCTTCGACCCCTGCTTTGTGCATGATGGGACAGTCGCTGTTGACGTCCTTTACAGGGGCAGTTTCACACTATTCAGCCGTATTTCTGCTGTGACCGGGTTGCCTTCAGATAAAATGTTAATGCTCATATTCACAACCCCATTATGACTCTTCCATGGCTTTTAAAACAGTTTTTTTCATTTTATTGGGCCGATTTGAATTTCCAAGTGAAATGTAACATTCAGATGGAATTGACAACTGGTGCAACTGGCCGTTGACAGTCATTCATCATCACAAGCAAAAATTAGCCCGAGAATGAAAACCAAATATGAGCAGGGGTTTTTTTTCCCCAACCCTCATTTTGGTTTTTATTTTGTTTGTTCAATTTGAGTCTCAATCGAGGCTCTAACCCTGACCCAATCACCTCCCTCCACCTAACCCTTAGCCAATCACCTGCCTCCATCTAACCCTCAGCCAATCAGCTGCCTCCGTCCAACCCTCTCATCCGCATCCTCTTCTCACAGTGGTAGCGTGATATCCGAATGTCAGGTGAAGACGATGATGAAGTCGCCACCCTAAGCTTAGGTTGTTGCTTTGATGGAAAAAGTTGAGTTTTCTTCCAAACTTGTCCAATTTTTAAGGAAAAAAAAACATTTGTTGATTCCTTCAGCTGAGACGAGCAGCTGCTTTATGAGGCTATTCACCAGTAGCTGTCAGAGAAGCAGCAAACATTCTCTCGGAGAGAAGTGGACCTGCGTCTCCGTAGCTCAGACCGCCTCGTTGGCCGTGAGAGACGTGATGAAGGCGTAGTTTATTGTGTGGAGAAAATCCTCTCGCCTCCATATGGCAAGGCCCTCTCGCTCTGCTCGCCTTGCCTCGGTCTGAAGGCCCGCCTTTCGGTACGCAATGGCGAATGCTTTGACAGTGGGCCGGGCCGTCCACGGCCGCTGGGATGAGAACCGTGGGGGGGAGGAGTTGAAATGTCAGCATAATGTCACGAGCCGTGAGAAGGTCAAACGTTCAAACGGTGCTCAGTGGTTGAGCAGTTAATAGATCAGGTGCTGTTTGGGTTGTTGTGGTTCCTGCCATGAATTTAAGAGCGTGTAAGATCAAGATACTCCGGAGCCACTTCCTGCCTGTCCTGGTTGCTTCGTATTTTTTCTCCCTCGCTCTCCGGTGTCGTAGAAAAGGAATCACCTCTTTCCCGTGGCCTCAGCCTGTTATCTAATCAGGGACGGATGGACAGGCAGGGTGCTCCCGGGTCCGTGTTTGCAGGTGGACCAGCTGAGACGTCTCACCCGATCGCCCATCTCAGAACCCGCAAAGTGGAAAGTCCATCTTCCAAATAGGAGCGACTGTTGCAGCTGGGCTGACCGGAAAGTCATACTGTGCACTCCAAATCTGCCTCTCCCTTCGGGGGGCGGTGCCGTATCGGCAGGAATCCTGGAGCCGACGGGGACAACACACTCAAGACCCCTCTACGGTTTGCAGTAAAGGTCTGACTTAATCATATTAAGGCTAAAACAAGGCCTTCAGGAGATGTGGTTCTGGCAGGAGGTCACTCCTGAATACTATCATCACCTTTACCGCCACATCAGACAATCTGTTGACACTCTTAGCACTGGTTTGTGACCAGGATTTGACCCTGCCGTTGTCCAGATACACACTGCACAGGTGATAGCAGGACTGATGAGCAGCTGTCATGTGATCCCTGAATGCAGAGCAGTAAGCGTGAGTGTTGGATTTACCCCTGGCCCGCCCTCAACCCCATTTTAACCTATTTTAGCCGTTTGCATGTTGGAAGTGCACAAATGTGGCTCATTAGATCCGGGGCCACCTGTGCACTCCTAATGAAGCCCGGTGCCCTCCGAGCCGGCTCCTCCACATCAAAACAAGCCTTGGCGTCAGCAGAGACCTTCATCAAATGGAGCTGGCTTGTCATCTGCCTGCCATTGTTTGGCCCATGTCATGCTCTGCTTCTCGTGGCGGAAAAAAACCCATTTGAGCCTGACTAATGCAGCCATGCAGACGCAGCAGTGAGGGGGGGGGGGCACACCGCATACTCTACGGACGGTCTGCACACCGAGGTCACTGAGCTCCACATTTGCTAATTCACTGTGGAGTGCGCCAGGAGCCATGTTTTTCAGGGTCGCCCGACAGAGGAGAGCACAGTTTGATTGAGTTAAGCGCAGAAAATGATCTCTTATAGTGGGATATCTTTTCTCCCGGACGTGAATGTGTGTGGTAGCGGAGACGAGGGTTACGCAAGTTCAGGAGCAGCTTCACCTGCGATCTGCGACTCGGCCTTCTCCTCCCCGCTTCTCGCTCTCCTCCTCCGACGCCCCTTTCTGCGGTTGTTGTTGCCGAGGTCAGCCTGTCAGAAAGAACACAAGCATTTCTCAATTGTTTGCTGCAATCCGGCGGTTGCTATATGCAACACCCCCCCCCCCCCAGCCCTCCTCCAGATGTATTGGAATGGGTCCTCCTTCCTCGGCTGCCGTCTCTGCCCGGCCAAGGCCCGCCCTCGGTGAGGCCGGTGTCCCCGGCATGAGGTGGGTTACACAAGCTGCTGCCCTGGGAATCCCGGGCTGGCTCATTATCCTGAGACACAGTTCACCGCAAATTAGGACATCAAACGACGCCAGCTCATTAAAGAGCCACGGATCCTCTCATTAGCATCAGCACCTTCCTTTGTTGACGCCCGGATCGGCGTTTGCTCCCGTCACCGCGCTCGGCCTCGTCGTTCCTGCACGCCGACCGCAAAGCCTTAGGATTGATTTCGGCTCTGGCCAGCGGGTCGGCGTCGCCGTGATTCACGCACCGGACCGATTGATCAGCGACGGCGGGTGGTTGTGGGATTGTTGACAGCTGCGCGCTATCCCCGGCACTCTTCTCCAGCCCTCTGAGAAGAGCTCTTCTGTGGAGATTGGTGACTGGTCTTGTGTCAGAGCTCCAGGGGACGCGGCAAGTGAAGCCCCTTCCAACAAACCTCCTTCAGCGACGGCCTCACACCGCCTCCATGAAGCTTACTGTCCGAAAGCTAATGGAATGATTTTAGCAGCTCTTTCCCCTCAATGTCAGCAAAAGGTCACCTTCCGGCATGCTGGGACCGCTGCTGTGTGCCGCCGCACGGGCGTCAAAAGCAGCAGGGGTAAGAACATCGTTCTCCCAAAACCCGCTGCCTGCGGTCGAAGCTGCTCGTCTACCAGTCAGCCGCATTTCACTTGCAGCGTCCATGTCCCGACCAACGCTGACACTCCAGATGGTGATCCTTCGTGACCCTGAGTGTCGGCTGGTAATCCTCAGGACGTGGGACAAGTCGCTTCTCCTTCTCATTGGTGTCCTTCACATCGTGTCCTTCCATGAAGAAGGGAAACAGTGCTTGGTTCATGAGAAGATGGCTTCGGTTGCCGGACCGTCACACACCAAGAGGCCGCCGCGTTCCACTTGCAAGAAATGTCCCCTTATTCCATTTTTCATTGCCACGGCCGATGGTCCACGGCCAGAGGACCTCCCAGGGAGGGCGGCTGCCGTGGGCAGCCATGTTTCAGACAGAAGCTCGGAGAGGAACGCGAGACAGCTCAAATCTGAGGAGGACGTCAGCGAAGCCTCCAGACGGCTGCGTGAGACGCGCTGGGAAGTGTCTCCATGCCTGCAGAACTATTGTTGTGTACCTGGATACAGTTGTGTGTGTGTGTGTGTGTGTGTGTGTGTCTGTGTGTACGCGCAGTCTTTGACAGAACCTGGAGGAGTTTTCTGCAGACACACAAAATCAGATGAAATTGCATTCTTCTCTGAATGACATTTGGTTAACGACCCAGTAATCTCTAAGTCTTTCTCGGGTCTTTCTTTTTTCTGGAGGTTTGCAAAAGGCGTTTGATATTTATGTACCTTTGTCAGCATCTCCTTTCAATCTATACCAAGAATTTTCTTTATAACTGGGTTTGTGTAAGACCTGCCATTGTCTGTCGATGTGAGAATGTATTGATGTGACTGTTAGCAAATTGCTTCTCCTTTGTACCTGCACCGTCTTTTCTCATTTCCAGCATGCTTGCCTGTCTGTCACGAGGCGGTGGTGAGATTGAAATGTTGATGACCATCTGTCGCCGTCTCGTGATGCCTCCTGTTGGCCCTTAACCGTGTTTCTTCAACAACAACAACAACAAAAAAAAAAAAAAATCAACAGATTTTTTTTTTCCTGCCGAGCTGTGTTTTTCGATCTCCCCTGCATGGCGCCTGGAGTCATCGGTCATCCGGTCGTTCCCAGTGCATGTCGTCGCTCCGACTTCACCTGCATCTTCATCCTGCTCTTCTCCTCCCCAGGACCCAGACATCCTCCTCTTCCGTGGTTTCAGCTAAAACAAGAACTAATCACGGGATGTCAAAGGGCCTCGTGTTTCAGCACAATATCCATGGCCTTCGTTGAGTTCATCCCTTCGTGTTTTCATCTGTGCTCAATCTGGTCCACTTGTCTGTTCATTCAACACCTGACCTCCAGGCTTGACCCCTTTCCTTGATTCCCCTCGTCCATGACCATCTCTTTTCCTCTGGGTCTCCGTCGCCATCGCATGACAACATTCAAACAGTAGCTTCAAACCCAGCGTGAGGCGGACAAAGGTTGCAGCCCCGCAACTGGGCCGCTTTCATGCCGCTGACGAGTTTCCCAGCATGCAGATCCCGAATGGTTGTGTAGGAGGCTTTGGATTGGCTGCGATGGACAGATCAGTCAACGGTGGGACTTTGCAAACCTCAGCCTGTGAACGGCTGACCAGGAGCTTCTCTGCGGGAGGCCTGTCCAAAGGAGGCTTCAGTGAAAGCTGCCTGAACCCCATCGATGGACCCGCATTTATTTATTTATTATTGTTATTGCGTTACTTCCAAGTAATTTCATCGCTCATTGACAGGATAGATGATTCGGTCATTGGAAAAGATCTCGCCGTCACATTTGCGAACTCCAGCTACCAAAGATGGTCCTTTCTGATGCCGCAGAGGGTGCAGACAGTGGGTGGCTGCAGACGTGGGTCCGCTCGCCACGCGCTCCGCCCTCTGGTCAGCAACGGCACAAATCACAGCCCCGATGTTGCTAAGGAACATCTGGGAGCAGACGCCGACTCTCCTGCTGTGACCTCGCCGTCGAGAAGCCAGTCTTGTAACCTCGGTGACCGTTGTCCCGCCGACCGAGACGGCTGTCCCACCGCCACGCGCATTGGGAAAATGAACGCACAGTTAAGGGTCGGTGTGTGTTTTGTGTGTGAACTATCGGTCTGGAGTGGTCTGGGAGCGACTTGTTTTTAGCCAATAATCTATAATAATCTGCTCTCGAATGAGCGGTTAACGCTGGACGGCTGTCTCTGAGCATTCACGTATCCATCCGTCCACTCCGTCCCTGTCCTCTGACCACCCGTCTCATTACGAAGCCCCTCCTTTGTGCTGCTGGTGCGGCCCTCCGGCTCCAGGCTCCCCGGCCAACACTTCCTGTATGTCTGCTTGGAGACGTTGTGTGGACGTGACCGCCTGCAGCCTGGATTCTCAACCACCCGAAGAAGTCCCGTGAGACGGACAGGTTTCCCATCGTGTCGGAGATGTGAGATGTGAACCTTGCGTCGGCTCCTCTTTTGCTCGGAAGCGTATTGTGCGCCTCGGCCTTTCGTGGAGCCCCGAATAGAAATCCAAAGGCTGGGAGCTTCAGAATCGATAATGTGTCTGTGATGGTCACCTCACGCTCCCAGCTCATAGCACGGACCGGTCTGATCCTATTTTTTCATGAGGAAAGCTGACGTGGGGATCGTCTTCCTCCTTTTGGTTGCTGCTGTCCTTGTTTTCCTCTGCGACGCCTTTTTGTGAAAGAGAAGGAACAATACACCGATTCAAAGGATCTAAATCCCCAGCAGTGAGCGCTGCAGCTGTACTTGACATTGGTCCTCTGTTGTGAAATTATCCAACAATAATCCTTTCTGTCCTGACACTCCGTCCGATCTCCGCATTCATAGCCGGGCTTTTCCGGAGCGTGGCGGCAGACTAAGCGCCTCCTCCTCCCGGCTTGGTCTGGCCTCCGCAGAGTCTCACCGCTCGACGTCTCGACAGGTGAATCGGGGTCCTGCCCGGCTCACCTGAGCCGCTGCTACTGCGCCCGCGGGACCGGCGGCCAACGGGAACGCCCTCGGCAAACAACCAATAAAAGCCTGCTGTGGAACCTCTGCGTGCTCTGCTGTCATGATTCATGCATTTTGGTTTTGCGGTGAGTTAAGACGAGGAATTCTTCTAGAAATCGTCTTGTCGTGGCAACCGGACTTGAATTTCTTCAAGAAATTCACATTCAAGTCCGGTTGCCACGACAAGAATTCCCTACGGCCTGGATGACTGATTACCTAGCAGACATTAAGACGAGGAGACTTTTAAGCAGCAGCTGTCTTTGTGTCCTCGCCATCCTCCTCAGCGCCTCTCACACACACACACACACTCACTTTCATTCACACACCTGTAGGTGGGATAGATGGAGGGACGAAGGAAGCCGGGAAGTGAGCAGCTGATTGAATGTAAACCTTTACAGTGCCCAGTAGTATCGTGGAATAACGTCTGACAGAGGCAGCTGTGCTTCAGGTCAGTCAGCTCAGTTAGGAATAACTCATCTGAACGGATTCTCTCTGGAAGGACTGGCACGTTTAACTCCACGTTAATTTCCTCACCTCACACACATTTATCTTTGCATACAATGTTTATGATATGTATGCCCATTATTATTATCATTACCATCACCACTATTATTATTATTATTGTTCTTGTTAGCAGTAGCATATTGTAATTATTATTGTTGGTGTTTTTAATTCATAATAATGTAAGTATTCGTAGTCGTAGTAGTAAGTAAAGTTAGCCTGTGTCCAATCGGTGAATCAAAAGTAGAATGTAAATGTCAAATGGAGCCTGAGTGTGAAATCCCCAGATGTCTTCTTCTCCGTGTCTCAGCTGGCCCTCCTGCAGGCACGGGACGCTTCTCTGGTCGGTCTGAAGATGAACGTCACTGCGCGTTCAGCTCCTCGCTTTCCCCCCGCCGGGGTATCAAACCCTCAGCACTGGACTTTGAGATCAGATCATCTCATTCAGTGATCTCTTCACTTGTGTGTGCGTGCACGGGCCTTTCACACCGTGTTCTGTCTTCATCTGTATTTTGTTGCAGGTCCTGTTTGTCCTTGTTTGAGTCGTTCAGGTAAAAATGTGAATCTAGCAGCGTTTGTTTCACACTTTTATCAATAACCAATGGTTATTTGTCATCATCGATCACTCTTGCTACGTTTCGGGCTGATGGGTCGGTAAAGTGTCAAAAAATGGAGGAGAAGATGACGGACAGGACTCTTGCTCCTGAAAAGTGAAAACTGGAATTCTTCTGCGGGAAGTTACATGAGGAAATCCTGCGAGTTAGCGGCGGCTCCTCTAATCCCCCGGGATGAGCTGCAGACACGGAGACGACCCAAGCTGGTTAGAGGCTCATACAAGGTAAATAAATGCGCCTCTTGTTGCTGCGGGATTCCCCCGGGCTGGGCTCGGAACCATCCACATAAGACTTGGTTGTGTTTTGTTTCCTGACAAGTGAACGTGTGACGGCTGTGGAAGGGAAAAGCACATTGAACAGTGAATTTGGTCCTGAGGCTGACGGGGAGAGGAACCTCCTGCGCGGCCGGGTTCACCGAGGGCAGCTCGCTTTGGCAGCAGTGGCGTCAACATTCAGACGGCAGCCGCAAAAAGACAAATAGGCCTTTTTCCCTGATCGGCAGCCGTCATTGAGACATCTGATGACTTTCCTGCCCCAACTGGGAATTTATTTGTTTGTCAGTGCAGATTACTGTCATCTGGCCGCTGGCTTCTATGCAGGTTCTGTGAAAGGGTCCGCCATTCAGCAGCCTCTGCCTGAGGAAACGACTGTTTGGGGGGTGTATTCAAAGATGTGTTCGTACCCCGTCTGAGCCTCACACAGAAACACAATTCATCAACAGGTGTGTGTATGTGTGTGTTTGAGGGGAGGGTCTGTCTCACCAGGAGGATGCTACGTTTGGAGTGTCGGAGGAACGAGCAAGAGAACAAAAGTTGCTGGCGAAGGGGAATTCATCCTCGCTCATGAATAAATGTTGTTTTAGGAGCTGCATAAACTTCTTAAAGAACAGATCATTTTCAGAGCGGCCTGTTTGAACGCTCACGGTCGTGGGTTCTCCGCATCGTTCACGCATGCAGATGGAGGGGAAGCCGGGCCGGTCATTGAAAGCCTATCAGGAGGGTCTCGGAGGATTCACAGTTGCTCCGGTGCAGTGAATGGAGAAGGCAAGAGCGTTCAAAGTACTGCACTGAAAACCATTCATTTGGAATGAAAAGTACTTCCAGTGGAGCTGAAGTCACTGTGTACCGTGTGCACTGTGTGTGTACAGTGTGTGTACAGTGTGAAAGGTGTGACTTGAATTGGGGGAAGATAATGGGGATGCAGATGAAGCCATTTTAGTGGTATGTTGATTTGTAATGATTTCCCTTTAATCACTTTGACACCTTCCTTTTGAGAGTTGGGATACTTGGCCTTGCCATCAGCAATGTTTTATATAAATATATATTTTTTCATCGCCGCGTCTGACTCACTTTGAAGGATGTTTTATGTAAAATATGCTTTTTGTACCCTGGAGCGATATTTAATCAAGATTAACCTTGGTGTTTTAGTAGCCAGTGGTCGAGCTTTCTGAGCTTTCATTATGCAAGACGATTAAACACAGCTGAGGAGAAACACGGCGAGATATTTCTGATGGATTTAAAGAAGGGAATTTCTCTGTCTTTGTTCACGGAGGTGATCGGGGCATTTAGGGTGCCGGATTTATTAATCTGTTTACTCCGGGGTGCTGTTTAGGAAGGAGTGAGCAGCCTCAGCAGAAGGAGTCCCTGCAGAATGACCCTCCGAGCAGAGGCCCCCCTCCCACAGAGGGAGCCCGTGTCCGAGGGGAGCCCGCGCCGAGTTTTGCGGTTATTATGTGGAAAATTCTGCGCACGGGCCCTCGGCCCCTTGCGACGTAGGAGCCGCGGCCGCGGGGAGCGCTGCTCCGCCCGGCCTCATTCAGGGCCCTCAGAGCGTGGCGCTCTTGAGTGGCCCCGCATTGTCCTCCGCCGGAGCGCAGGGAAAAAAGTTCTCCTGGGTGGTCCCACTCCTCAATACACTGCACACTTCTTGATTTACGGCTCGCAGTTCAACTGCTGCCAATTAACATGAAAACATGCAAACAAGGAGGAGGAAACGAGGGGAGGAGGAGGAGGGAGACGAGGAGGAGGAGGAAAACAAGGGAAGGAGGAGGAAGACGGAGAGGAGGAGGAAGAAGATGAGGAAGAGGAGACCCGGCTGAAGGACTGGCCCCCCACCACCTGGAAGGTAGGGGAACTTCAGGCAGTGACGTAGATGGAGGGCTCTTAACTGTGAACACTCCCTCTGTGTGAGTGTGTATATATATATATATGTATATATATATATATGTGTGTGTGTGTGTGTGTGTGTAAACAGACTGTACTATACACAAACTTATAAACTTGGAGACAGGGTCTAATCCAAAGACAAGCGAGCAGGCCTTTGAGAGCTCCACTGCGAAATGAGAGTGTGTGTGTGTGTGTGTGTGTGTGTGTGTGTGTGTGTGTTATGTCTTACTTGAGCTCGGAGA
>CAAKHD010007981.1:11169-24464 GCA_901007705.1 Fistularia tabacaria
CCCATGTGTCCGGGGGGTCACTCCCCCCCCCCCGTCACTGACAAACAAATGCCCCCCCCTTGTTCAGCAGTGTTTGTTTAGTAGTTTACTATGAGTAGTAGAAAACTATTGGGCCCAAAATACCCCCCAGCCCCCCGGCTGTGTGGGCGGACTGACTTTATGAGTGCGTTGATGGTTTGACGTGCTGTAATCCTCTTTCGCTGATCTCCCTCCGTCCATCTGTTCCATCTCCAACCCACTTTCCTCTTGTCATCATCCAATCTCCGCACCCAGACACACACACACACACTAACACACACACACACACACACACACATACACACACACACGGGCAGGAACACCCCCAGAGGTGCGAGCGCGGCCCCGCCGTGTCGTCTCGGCCGACCAGGCGGCGGGGTCACCGGGTTTTTCGTCGCGCCGTCGGGGCGATTAGAGTGCGATTAAAATATGATTCAAATGCGATTAAAAGGCGAATCATATGAAAGGGGTTCGGCGGAAGGGGTTGTTTGATGGCCTTGAATCAGATCTGTTCGGAGAATGGCGGCGGAGGGCAGAAAGTCGACACGGCAACGGGGCGGTCAGTGACGGACCAGGCCTCTGACGCCGAAAAGTTGTGTCACGTGACCTCTCGCAAGATATTTAATTCTCCGCTTTGTTGGTTTTTTATCTTTCCCTCCATCATCGCAACTGACAAAAAAAAAGTTCTGTCGGCCGAGGCCTTCCGGAAGGATCGGCGGCACCAGCCTTTGCATTACGTTCACACGCCGTCACCAGCCGCTCACCTTTATTGGCCCCTCCGAGGACGTTTCTCATCTCCTTCCCGCTCTTAATCTTTTTTTTTCTCCCTCTCCCTCTCTCTCTCTTCTCTTTCTCATCCCCTTTTTATCTCCCCGTGTTTCCTCTTGATCTCTCTTTCTCTTAGCCTCCCCTCTCTCATCATTTTCACTTTGCATTTCCCCGTCCTATCATCCCTCCCTCCCTCCCTCTCTCTCTCCTCGCCGTAGCAGTGGGTGTACTAAGCAGGGATTAGGTGTGATTGAAGTGCTGACGTGAGAGTTTTCTGCCGGGGCCTCTTATCCTCTGCAGCCCTCCCTTCTCCACCACCACCACCCCTCCAGAGAGAAGCTTTTATTGCCGGGCCTCACGAGCGGTTTGGGCCCCGGCCTCTCCAAGGGCTCCCCGTGGAAATAGCCCCCCCACTTCATGCCTCTCCGCCTTATCCCCCAATACACCGAGTGACTCTCCTGATGTAGCCCTCCGCCAGGACGGGCCCGAGCCGGGGATTTCTCGCATATGTTATTTATTTATAGTCCCACCCTAAATGAAAGCGTCTGCAATTTTTTATTTTTTTATTTTTACTCGCCCCAATCCCCGTCACAAGCGCCTTTTTCTGCAAATGGAAACGGCTAAAGCAGAGGACATGCTACAAGATACTTTGGCCGGAAGAGACTCATCAATTGATAGCAATGACGTGTGTGATAGCAACACGTCAGCACAACACAAGGAAGACGAAGAAGAAGCGGATATATCGAAAAGACCCTGGTGAACGGCGAAAGAGCAGATAGCGGTACTCACAACAGTGATGGCTAACTATAGCTAACTGTAGCTAAATATACCTCACCATGATTTGATGTAGCTCACCGTTATTAAATATATATAACAGTGACAGCTTGTCCTCCATGTTTGTTTACCTTCTAACTGGCCTCCCAGGAGGTAGGTAACTATAGTTAAATATGGCTAAGTAAAGCTAACTATAGCTCACCATAATTTGATGTAGCTCACTGTAGCTAAATATGTGTAACATTAACAGCTTGTCCTCCATGTTGTTTACCTTCTAACTCGCCTTCCAGGAAGTAGATAACAATATTTAAATGCTGCTAACCGTAGCAGTTATAGCGAATTATAGGTTACTACAGCTATCTCTGGTTCATTAATCAAAGACATGCCTTGCAAAGCTGAACTCCAGCTATCTGTAGTCAACTATAGCTAAATATATTTAAAAACAGCGACAGCTTGTCCTCCATGTTTTCTTACCCTCAAACCCGCGTCCCAGGAATTAGCTAACTATAGTTTAATATAGCTAAGTAAAGCTAACTATTGCTAAATATTGGTAACTACAGCTAACTCTGGTCCGGTAAACAGAGACACACCTCCTGCATACTGCATAGCTGAGCTCAAGCTATCTATAGCTAATTGTTGCTAGCTTAGCTAAATAGAGCAAGTATAAATAACAACAGTGACAGTTTGTCATCCATGTTTGTTTAGCGTCAAATCCGCCTTCAAGGAAGCGGCTAACTACAGTTAAATGTAGCTAACCGATAGCTATAGTTAAATATAGATAACAACAGCGACAGCTTGTCTTCCATGTTTGTTTACCATCCAACCTGCCTTCCAGGAAGTAGACGCCGCCAGAAACCATCCAGGCCACCTCCTTCAATCGCACATCTCTGTCATGACCTAGTGTCTTCCCCTTCTATAAACGCATAAATGAGCACGATGAACGCTGCCATCCTTCCACCTCCACCTCCACCTCCACCTCCACCTCCACCTCCACCTCCACCTCCACCTCCACCTCCACCCTCTTCCCTCCCCACCTGACTTGCAGTTGGCAAGAGTCTTTGAAGTCGAGCTGTAGCAAAACGAGGGGAGCGAGAGGAAGGTGCGCAGCGTCGCCCTCGAGGCTCGGGGGTGGGGAATATTCACGGCGCCGCAACTTTTAACTTTGTTGGTTTTGCTGTTATTTAATTTTTTGTGCCCCCCTTCACAACCCCCCGCCGCAGTTCTTCTCCACATCTTGTTTGCCCAAGAAAATGCAGCAATTACCTCCTTAGCCCCAGATAAATGGGTGTCATGGCCACCGGGCCCCGTGAGAAGCAGGGAATTACAAATCTACGTAATGTTTGAGTTCTGGATCAGATCGGCGTCCCGTCTCTCGATTTTATTTTATCTAGCTGATGGTTGGGCCAGCGGTGAAAATGCCACGGGTCTCCAGTCAGGCGTCCACTTAGACTGGTTTTAGCAGAATGCATTTGGTAGGTCGGTCTGGTAAATAAAGACACGCCTTCCTAAATGTTGCTAAATATAGCTAACTACAGCAAACTGTGGTTCAGTAAATAAAGACAGGCTTTCTGCAGGTTGCATAGCTGAGGTCAAGCTAACTATAGCTATCTGTAGCTAACTATCGGTCAGCATGGCCAAATATAGTTAATTTGAGCTAATTATAGCTAAATATAGCAAACTGTAGTAGAACGTAGCTAACTATATCTAAATATAGGTAACTACAACTTTCTCTGGGTCAGTAAAGAAAGATGCAGATGTACTGCCGATTACAACCCAAGCTCAAGCTAACTATAGCTAACAGCAGCTAATTGTAGTTAAATGTAGCTAACTGTACCCAATTTAGCTAAATATAGCTAACTATAGTTAAATGTAGCTAACTAAAGCTAATTATATCTAAATATAGGTAACTAAAGCTAACTGTGGTTAGCATTGCATGATACAGATTGCATTGCAAAGTACAAGCTAACCATAGCTAACTGTAACTAAAAATAGCTAACTATAGTTAAGTATAGCTAAATATAGGTAACTATAGCTTATTGTAGCTAACCAAAGGTATCGATAGGTAAATGTCGCTAACCATAATGGCGCCGCTGAAATGTAAACCCACTAAACAGCTATATAATTTTATCCTAGAAATAAGAAACCTGCCATGCAAAGCTGGTACATCGGAATCTCCTGTGTAACGGTCTAATGGTTCGGGTAGTGGTGTTTTGGGCAGAAAATAATATGAAAAGGAAAGGGAACGGAGAATCCCGCAGCAAAAATAGGAACGTGACCACACACAACTTGATAGATGGTGTCTTCCAATATGGAAGTCCTTTCTGATTACCGTCACCTCTAATAGACACCAGGGTCACTGTGCTAAACTATAAATATGAGCCTTTTAGTTGTTTTGTTCCATCTTAAATTTCATCTTTCTCCTCCTCTTACTCATCTCGACTCCTCAGTGAGGCGGTCGCCCCGTTGCCATCGACGACACGCCGTTGTTCGCATCCAGGGGCCGATGTGTGGCCTATATCAGTTTCTAGCCTGCTTAATAGCGCCGGACACACAAACACACACACCTGTCCGTCTGCCGCTTGCCGATCTGGGCCACCCTCTGGTGTGTTTCAGCAACACACACACACACACACACACACACACACACACACACACACACACACACACACACACACTCACACGAAAATCTTTAAGCTAGCGTGGATGCTGACCCGTCTGGCAGGGCCTGCTGAGGCACTGTGGGCGTTTTCTGTCCAGGGCTTGTACGTAAGGTCTCCGCTAACAATCCCCACCCCCCCGGCCAATTGCCCCGGGGGTGATCTACCGGGGAGAAGGGAAAAAAAAGAAACCCTGCGGGGTGAACGTGAGGTCTGATGCTTGGATATGAATTGTTAACGTGCTCGGAGGCCGAGCAGCAGCAGCAGCAAAAGCGAAAGCCAACGGACTCAAGGAAGCGATCCTCTCTGGCGGCGGAGCCTCCTGCAGAAATCCATTCCGAGAAATCCAAAGCTCTGGAACCGGCGCCGAGGGAGAAGGTAGCCGTTAATTCCCCGGTGGCAGCAGAGGTAGAGAAGAAAGGGGTATCCGTACCGGGAAGGGGGTTCGCTCCGCCTACGCTACGACCCTCACGGTTGGGGAGGAGGGAGTTAGCGTGCTCTCCCTCGGCGGATTATCTCATCTCGATTCCGGAAAAGGAGTGTCGTTTGACAATGACTGCTGTCGGACGCTGATGTTTGTTGCGTCTTCGCTACGTTGCTAACGGCGGCGTCGCCTTCCCTCTCATTTCACTGCTCATTCATCGGTCAGCTATGTCGGCCATCTTGGATGTGTGTGTGTGTGTTGGTGAGCAGGTTGGAGACAGCGCCGCATTTGTTTTCTTTCTTATCCTTTCCTTATCCAACCTGCGTCACGGCGTGTCAGACTCTGAGCCTCCGCGACTATCGGCTCGCGTGACCTTTGGGGACGATGGATTCACCGGAGTCACAGTCCGCTCGACGTGAGGAAGACACATCCTAAGCTCATCAAACATTGGTTTTTATTTTGCATATTTTGTAAAGTGTATAAACTAAAATGCCGATATTGCTCCGCAGTAAGTCATGTGTGACGACTGTGTTACAAATGGCGGAAAACACACAGGTGTGTGTGCTTGTGTGTGTGTGTGTAAGCAGAAGGAGGGTGACGTGGAGTGAGTGTGACAGTTTAGGGTGGGGGGGCCTCGGAGCTCAGGCAGGTGCGGGCTTGGCCACATTAGCCCGAACGGCCAGGACAACACACACTCCACAAATTCGTATTGTCACAGCCGTGCCGGAGTGTGTATCCTCTCCGGCCTCCCTCTCACTTCGCCATTCTCCTACTCGCACACATACACACACAGACACACAATCACCATTTCAGCGTGGTGATTTATCCCTTCATCTCCGGAGTGTCATTGAGGAGAGCTGTTAGGCTCTCCAGACCAATAACCGTAGCAGAGATAGAGAGAGCGGGGTGTTATTGACTTCCCAGACAGGCAGACAGGCTGGCTGGCTGCACGCCGCTCCGCCGCCGTCCTGCTTTCGGGGCAAAGTTTGGCTTTCTGCAGGAAGTGCTTGTCGAGACCTTCCTTAGTCGTATGAATGAATGAATGAATGACTTCATTTTTGGTTGCTTTCATCCTTCACATCGTATTTACAATTTAATTTCAAATCATCGCAACCAAAAAAGGGGCTGGGCAGAAGCAAATTGTCTTTTTTTTAGCTCACCCTGCACATCACATCAAACTCAGCATTTCTTAGAAACAAAATTCCTCAATCAACATTGTATATTTGCATCCGTAGATTAATATGCATTGATTAGTTCATATTTTAAAGATTTTTTTAACTTTGACACTCGTATTTATCAACTTAAATTGATCACTCCGAATCAATAGAGAAGAATCGCCCCGTCCTCAGCATCTCTCTCTTTCTCTCTCTCGTTCAAAGCTGTTGCCCAGACAACCTGGTTTTTCACTGAGCTGTGGTTTGATATTAGCGGTTAGCACTTCATGCTAACAGCAAGAAGCTCCCTGGTTCAATTCCATCACGGCGCCTTTCTGTGAGTCTCCTTCGGGTTCTCAAGCGTCCTCCGAGAATCCAAAAACAAGCAGGTTCATCGGAGACCCCGGATGAGAGTGTGAATGTCTGTACATGTATTGTGAATTCTATGTCTCTAAATGACATGCGAATGAGAGCGTGAACGGTTATTTTGTCTCGACATGAATAAATGAATGAATGGTTATTTGCCTATAACATGTGTGAATAGCTATATGTTTGGTGAAAGGTTAAAAGGTCTCTTTAGGAAGTCTGAATGAGGGACCGATTAGTTGTATTTCAACACATGACACTGCAATGAGAGAGTGTATGTTTGTATGTCTCTGTATGTGGCCCTCTGATTGGTCCAAGCCAAGGTGAACCTCGCCCCTCAGCCAACGACAGGCGGAATCTGCTTAAGCACCCCGTGACCTTGAGTCACGAATGTATTATCTTCTACTTTCTACTTTGTATTATCTACTGTAGTTATATATATTTAAATATATTTATATAGTAGATAATACAAAGAGCCCAAAGTGATTGTACTGGCGGAAAGTGCTGTACAATGAATACGAAAAAAGAAAAAGGAGTCGGGGCCTGTCGCAGCCAGACCTCTCTTATCAGTGTTTTTTCAAGTGATGGATGGCGTGTGTGGGTTTTTGTGCGCGAATGCGTGCGCGTACGTAATTGCCCCTTTTTTTTTTTGTCTATACCAAGAATACATCCTCTGTGTTCGCCTCCCTCTCAAGTGCGCACGTTCTGATGAAACACGGACCGACCGACTACAAACAGCCGCCCAGTCAGCGAGAGGTAACGCTTGGTAAAAACAAGAAAAAAAGGGAAAAAAGGTGAGCATAATCCGCGCTCGCTCTCAGGAAGGATCGCAGTGTTTCCGTAGCCCGACACACACACACACACACACATACACACACACACACACACGCACAAAGTGAGAGTCACATATTGTTTTGGCTACAGGCTACGACTGGTTCTAGCTGGATTTAAAGCAGCAGCGCTGTTTGTTTGTTCCTCCCCGTTTCCACCGAACGCGACCTTACATGTTTTCTCCTCGCCGGCCGGTAATCCAGGAAGCATTTTATTCGCATATTTTATTTATTTTTGTACCCAGCTTCTCCGGGGGAAAAAAAAAAAACAAGGCGGCCGGTGTGGAGTTTCAGCCCGAGTGCGTGCCGGCCTGACGGCAGGGGGTCGAACCCGAGCAGCGCGTTCGTCATGCCTTAAAGTGCTCTTTCGGGGATGATTCATGTTACTTTTATTGTCGTCTTTATGGAACCGCCGTTCCCTTTTTAACCCTTTGCCTCGTCGCCGGAGGCTCAATGTCCCGGCTGCGCGCGGTGGTGCAGGTTATAGTCATAATAAATATTAGATGCTCGTGCTAATCTGTGCCAACTGCCGAGAAGGGACTTCGCTTTTCTCCATTCTCATTAGCCTAATGTCTCTGCTCGTAATTACGTCATTAAAACGAGGGGGAGAAAGGAGGGTGGATGTCAACTAATTGACTGAATAAAAAGCACAAAATGAGAATGCACAGTGTTTAGTATCGGATGACTCAATGTTTGATATTCACTTCCAATAAAATGTAATATTAATCCTTTCAATGCTAACACACACACACACTCACCGGATTCCTCAGTTTAGTTTTGAAAAGGCTATTCATCTCCATAAATACCTTTTTTCATTCCGCCATCGATTCGAATTTCTAAAATTCTCCAAATGATATATTTATTTCATAGTCTCTGTCCTGCGGACTGAACTCCTAACCTGAAAGCGCTGATGATTAGTGTTAGCATGAAAGAATATGGCTGTCCGAGCCGCTGTCCCTGAGGCGGTTTGCCGAAGGAGTAACACCGAGCGGAAGAAGTAGCGGATGGTAGCCTCTTGGAGTTCAGCCTCGGATTGAAAGAGACCGCAGTGACTGATGCGTCTTGCCCGAGGACACCTCGGCGTGCAGGCCCGGGAGGGCGTTGGGTATCGAACCACCGACCTTGGGATGTAACGGGGTGCCCGCGACTCCGTCTCTGAGCCCTGAGCGTTCGGGTACGGGGTTCCACAGGGTTCTGTTCTGGGGCCGCTACTGTTTTCGTGATACAGTGGAACCTTGGCGAGTGCATCAATGTACGAATATTCCAAGATGTGAGCTGTCGCTCAGTCGATTTTTTAAATCTATTTATTTTCTTTTTTAAATTTTTTAATTGTATGTATGTATTTATTTATTGATTTTATTTTATTTTATTTGTGATACAAACCCAGGTGTTTTTCTTAAATATATATTTGAGTGGTTTCAGGACAGCTTCTGATGTGTGAGTCCATGTGCTACAACAGTAGCTTATATGGCTGAATATCATGGCGTGCATACACATCTTTGCTGACTCTGTTGTCAATGGAGGTCTGATATATGTTTGAAGTTTTACAAGTTCAATTTGATTGTATGGGCGTTTTTTTCTCCGTGTTACTTGAAATTTAAATTGGAATCAAATACAACTTCAACCACTTCTAATCTCTCTTCATAGAATTTCAATTTATTTTAACAGGGAAATCTAATTTGGTATGCGAGCTCATTGTTTTTCGAGCTCGGTCAAGGATGGAATTTAAATGATAAGTCAACAAATTTCTGTAAGTGGTACGGCTGGGCCCGATGCTGCGCTCATTTCAAGTCTACTTTCACACTTTCACCGCTATGCAGACGATCTGCTGCTTTATATGCCATTCAACGCAGATGGATCAGCGACACATGTTCTAACCCAGTGTCCGTCCGGTTACCGATAAGAGCTGGTTATTGGCCAATTTCTTGCCTCAGAGTTCAGCTAAGACGGAATCATTGTCGCCTTCACAACAACTCCCCCTGTCCTTGGATGTCCTTGGTCCCCGGTTTGTTCTTTGACAGGGCACTTCCTTTCCACCTTCATGTTAAAGAGGTCACCAGAGTCCCCTTCTTCCATCTTAGATACATAGCTCAGATCCGTTGTTGTCATGAAAGGCCGCAGAGATCTAAATCCACGCATTCGTGACATCGCGGTTGGATTATCGTCATGTCCTTTTTATCCGGGTTGCCTGGGAAAATTATCCAAAGCCTGCAGATTGTTCAGAATGTAGCAGCCCGGGTTTCTGACCGGAGCAAATTTGAACACATCGCTTTGGGAGGGGGCCTCTCTCGGGACTGTAAAATAGTAAATGGCACCGCAAAATCTTCTCTTACGTCCCTGGACGTGCACTGGGCTACCAGGGTCCGCATCCAGATTCTTTGCAATCACTGTGGAACAGTCCAACTCCTGACATCTGGCAGGCCTGATCCGTTGATTCATTGAAGCAGAGCTGAACGGTGGCTCAGGAGGTCCCCGGTTCAATTCCGACAGGAGGGCCTTTTTCTTTGCATGTTAGTTTGAATGTTCTCTTTGCCCGTTTCCTCTTGGCTGATTGTTCATTCAAATAAATACAGCACTTTGATGGAATTACTCTAAATATATTTGTTATTATCATAATTATACTGAGTCACGACCGGCCCACGCTTTCAGTATTTGCAGCATTTAGAGAACACGCATGCGACTACGCCTCTTTAAAACAGCTCCGAATCAAGACGGAGGATTTAAAAAAAAATCTCATTCACCTTTGCACCCGGGTGGTGTGTGACTTCTAGTGTCCGCCCGTACGCACTAATCGGTCCCCACGGCGACGCTCAAACGCTCCCCTCCGGGGACAAGGGCGAAGATAGCATTTTAACCGGAGGACGATTTTCAAGGTCTTCGGGGCCCTCGAGCGGCGCATAATTCATGCCATCACCAGGTGAAGCTAACAGCGGTGGGACTTGTCTCCATCCGCCTTTCCCCGGGCATGCGTGCGCCACGGCGTTTTAACCGCCATGTATTATTAACCGAATAAAATGCATAATTTTCTTAAGGGAAAGACTGAGGGAGCGATTCCAATTTGCTTTATGAGCGCCGCTAAATATGCATGCTCAGGGTAAATAATTCATGACGGACATTTGCAGTTATTTGAAGATACTGTGCGCGTTGGTGTTTGCCTTGTTTTTATTTGGCAAGGGTGCGGACTAGTTTTGCAGACTGGTATCCAGTGTGTGTGTGTGTGTGTGAGTGTGTGTGTGTGTGTAGAAACCACCATATATCACGCTGAGTAAACGCCGACTCGGAGCCAAGGGCCCGAGATAAAATACTCCTTTGCCGAAAACATTGTGAGAGCAGATAGAGCTTTCTCAGCAGAGAGAAATGAAGCGAGAGGCCAGATCACACAGACGGCCTGCTGTTCTCTGATTGGCTGCAGTTTGTGCTGGGTAATACGGAAACCATTAATATCAAAATACAAAATAAGTATAGCACAGTGTTTCATAATATCGGTGTTTAAATAACAATCTTAATCTCTTAATTATCATCAGGCAGAATGGTTGCATGTGTCTTTATGACATGTGAATAAGAGAATGAATGATGTTTGAATGAGTGAGTGAATGCTTGTAAATATCTATAGAACTTGTCAATGTCATAGGCTTATATATATATCATATATATATACATATATCATATATATATCATATTGTGCTATAGGGTTAATCATTAGATGTGGAATTAATGCATGAATGAGAGGGTGAGTATTACGTCTCTTTAGGATTTGGGAATGAGTGAGTGAATGCTTGTAAATATCAATATAACCTGTGAATGAATGAGTGAATGAATGGTCGACGCGAGAATGAATCGTTGCATGACTTTATATGTTGCCGTGTGATCGACTGGCGACTGGCTGGACCCGCCTCTCGGCCTATGACCACCGGGATAGGCTCCGCCCCCTCATGACCCTCGGTGCAGGCCGTTTGGTATCGGATGAATGATATATTTATAAAAAGACCCTTATTCTTAAACCTGCTTTTCACCACAGGTTTGATGATTTTCCATTAGCCTTTTTTTTTTTACACATTCTTTCGCACTCTTCTTTCGGCGATATTTGCTGACTCTTTTCCTTTTCCCTTCCTTCCTTTTTTAGCTTTTTGCTGAACTTTCCAGGTAATTCCCCGTCGCGAAGCATCCATGGTGGGGTATCAGCCGCGGAAAATTTCCAACATCCTGCCTCGGCTGTCTTGTCAGGAAGAAAAACAACCAAACAAACAATCGAAAACAGGTTACATTAATTGGTGGAGCGGCCGGGCTGAAACGGAGCGTGTCACCCGGAGCCATGACGGGCGGGGTTTCTCCGCGGTTCTTTCCACAGGCGCCCGGCGAGCTGACAGAGACCGATGCGCCAAGGTGAAGCCCCGGCAAGAATTCTGACAGGAGAGATAATAACCAATAAGGCAGCGTCAGTCGAGATGACTGACAGGCCCCGGGGAAGGTCCCACTTGCTCGCTCTTCTGCAAACGCCGGCACTATCATGCATGGGTGTGTCGCTTTTTTGGAGCGTAATGGTTTCGCAGGGACACTCACACGCACACACACTCGACAGAAGGTGAATCCAGACAGTTCTTTCAGTCCATGAATGAAGGCGTCGGTGGTGATCTTGGAAAAGACACACCAGACCGTGAGGGTGAAACATCCTGTCGGAGTTCATTTGTATGCTGATGGAGGCGGAGGCAGACCGGGCGCCGGCTCTTTAAAAATGAGAAATCGCAATCCGTGGTTGGAAACCGGGAGAACTCTGGATTCCTGCAAATTGTTGCGGTCAGCGAAACGCAACGCCATGCAAACGGCGTTGACCGGGAAACCAGGCATCTCTTGATCTACTGAAAACAAATGGAGATATTCATTCATTCATTCTTCATTATCAATGCTGCATTCTTTATGGAGACCGGCCACCAGCCAATCACAGGGCTTCATGTGGGGGCTGAAATCCACTCAGATGTTCAGCCATTCACTCTCATTCATGTCATATACGGACATTCAGAGACAAACAACTATTCACTCTCTCATTCAAGCGTCACATGAAGACAAAAAAAAACATTCAACCATTCACTCTTTCATTTACACGTTACAGAAAGACATTAAACAATTCACTTTTCATTCACAAACACAAACAATCATTCATACGTTGCAGAGAGAAATTCATCCATTCACTCTCATTCACACTTCATATGGAGATAAACAATCAGAACTCTCTCATTCCAGTCTCATTGAGAAAGAACCTGTATTTTGGCGGCGGGAGGAACCCGGAAAACCCGGAGGAACCCCACGCAGACACCAGGAGGACATGGAGCCTTCACACAAGAAGGCCGACCGGGGCTCTTCGTGCTGCTCCATTGTGCTGCTGCACTTTTTTACATTTCAGTCATTCCACTTGACCCGCGCCCTCCTGTCGCCATGAAATATTAGCGTTAATCGCTGATATCTTGCGGGGAGAGCGTTTTAAAAAGAAGTAAGATAATGTCAATAAAACAGAGCCCCGCCGTTTGACTTCCGGCCTGCCGGGATGAACAATCAGCATCCGCTTTGGAAAGGACGGAGAATTTCAGACGTTTCCGACAAGCCATTAAAGACCCCGCGTGAAAAAACTGATGTGAACGATGATGACGAGGGTTCCTGCGGGTTAAATCCCTACAATATATGCTCCCAATGAAACTTGCAGATTGTTTGTTTTTTTAGCCAAATTATCTCTCTCCGCCGGCAAATACGTGCACGTGGTATATTTTGACCGACGGGTCAGCTGCTGCTTTATCATTGGTCCGGCTGGCATTCTCGTGGGACGCCGTTAATCCGACGGCTAAATCAATAAAAAACCCGACGGAAACTCAAGCGAGAGAAAAAAAAAACAAACAAACAAAACAAAAAGGCGCCGAGGACCGAAGGGAGCCAAGCCTGCGAAAGGAGGCGGAATACTAACCGTGGAGGAAGCAAAAGGAAAAAAAAAACGGAGGGAGGGATGGAGAAGGAGAGGTTCGGACAAACAGGTGGAGCGCAGGAGAGATGAAGGCAGCGAGGGGGAAACGGAGCACAGAAGGAAAAGGAAGAAGCAGAAGACGAAAAACACACACTGGACTGCTGATGACGATCAAGGTTAAAGCGGTCAGAAGCAGAAGAGACTCCAAAAGTGTCCAAAACGCGAGACTGGAGAGACACACTGGATCCGGAGCCAGAATTAAGGAGTGTGTGTGTGTGTGTGTGTGTGGGGGGGGGGGGGGTAATCAATGTGCTCTGAAATTAGAAATTGAAATGAGCGGGGAAAAAAAAACCGGGG
>CAAKHD010007988.1:8334-20062 GCA_901007705.1 Fistularia tabacaria
TACTGGAGCGACTCACTGTTGAATAACCTGCTACATGAGACTTCAATTTATTTCGGTAAGATATTACATTCAATTGGATGGCTGGCATTCAAATCTTATTTAATTGTAAGTCATCAGTGTTCAAACGCACTGGAATGCGACACATTTGGAAAACATGAGACAACAGTGACGTCACTTGTCAAATGACTGTCATTAGTGTTACACCCTCTATCAAATCAACTATCAATCTTTATCAATATCCAAACAGCATGGGCTGCTTGACAATTACTGCAGGAGAGTCCAATAACGCGGGTCATTCATCGCACCGGCAGTCGACTTTTACAACTGCTGCCTGTAACACTGCTGCTCCTCTTTCTCACCACCGCCATAAAAATTTTAAAAAAGCTGGCATTTATCGCAACAACTCCTTCTGTGACTCTCAGACAATATTATTCTCCAGCTTAGGCAATAAATATTATTGATTCATCTTAAATGTTACCATTTCATGGGCAAATATTTCCTTTTTTTGTATAGAGGATTCCTCAATTTGAATCACACTCTGGGTTAATACAGTTATTTGTGTGGACATTAAAAACTCATTTGTAAATTCGTATTTATTCTCTTCGCTATATGAACCTGTTCTGTCTGGTTTTATTCATCCTATCAAGTGTTTCATAATGAAATTGCCACAAGTAATATTCACAGTTTTTTTCTTAATATTCCATTATGATCATTAAAAATGCAGTCAATCACAAAGCAATAATTCGCACAGACTTCTTTGCAAGAGACTATCTGCTGGTTCAGACTGGCCAAAGCCGGCAGTTCCAAATAAATGCGAAAAAAAAGATTGTTGTTCTGTCTTTGCGGGAAAAGTGTGTGTTTGTGAGTTTAAGCGGAGATGTGGGCCTTTTCACGGACCTTGCGGAATCACTGCAAAGTTGCGTCATCACTCTACAGTAAAGGCCTGTGTGTTTGTGTGTGTGTGTGTGTGTGTGTCTGGTCAATATATAAGCTGCTTTTCCGGGCCCTGCTTTCCTGGAGTGAGTGACTGTGCAGAGTAACAATAGATATGAAAGACTACAAAACACATGGCGCCCCGGCGGGTGCGAGAGCACATATGTCTGTGCGCGACTGTGTGTTTTTGTGTGCGTGTGTTTGAGTGTCAAGACAAAATCTACAAAGATAAACAATGACAATGAAAATTTTAGTTTGCCAAGAATCTAGAGCAAACATTTTGTACAGAAACAGATATAATGAGGGCAGCAGCGGCGGGGGTTATGGTGTGACAGCCGGATGTATGCTCAGGGTTAAAATAACACTGTGCTGCCTCTCTCTCACTCACTCTCTCACACACACACACGTACATGCACACACACTTTGACTCCCAGAGGCTCCCTTTCCTCTTCTGTCTCCTCTGTCAGTCTATGCCCCTGAGGCCCTCCAAGCATTCGGAGACACTCCACAAAAAGCTCACTCGCTGGTCGTTGATGCTATTCTAAGAGGTTCCTCTCCACTCCGTAGTTCCCCGCGTCCCTCACTCCTCTTTTTTCCTCCATCCCCGACACCGTCTCTGCGTCTGCGGTGGACACTTCATCGACAGCGGGGGCCAAGTTTCTGTATTGTTAGCGCTGCAGTCTTTGTTGCAACAAAAGCGCCTGACAAAAAAACTGTCACTTCAGGACGCTCTCACTCCGGCTCATAAACAGAGTATCATATATCCTGATACCAGGGTGTGTTACAAGTGACACATAAAACAGCCAATCGTTGAACAGTTGAGTGAGGCGTCTGGGGGGTGGGGGGTGGGATGAGCGCAGACAAGGCTTGGTCTTTTATTTAAGAAGCGGAGCGGCACAGCAATCTGAGTTTATTGCCCTCTCCTTTATTTCCAAAGAGCTAAAATAATGATTTTCGTGATGCTCAGACCAAGGAAAAGTGCAAAATAATTGTTGTCAGTGGTTTGGATCAATCAGTCCAGAATGGTGTTACGATGTAATGCCAGCGCATTTATTCAATTGATTTTTCAAGCGATATTTTAGTCCACAGGACAAACATTTTACGTTGGGCAAATGTTGGAAGTAAACAAAACAAAACAAAAAAAAAAATCAAGAATTCACATTGGGAATTTTTCACTTTGATTAGCTGACAATACAAGGAAAAAATAACATTATAGTAAAATAAGTGGCTGTCCATATCTAAATTAAATGATCAGAATTGAAATATCTCAGCCCCGATGTCCAAACCTATATGAAAGTCAAAGTCGTGACAATGTTGGAACCAAGCTGGTGTCCCTGTGAGGACTGCATATACGACAAATTGCCACAATTCTTTATGTGTGTAGTGTTCATAAGGTTTATGGCAGTCAGAGGGACGATTCCAGATAAGCCTCTTTAACGCGGCCGCCACTCTTCCCCTCGACGCTGCACTTCCGGTGTCGTCATCCGCGACACTGAACGCCGATGGTCTGGCTCTGATAAATAAACATCCAGCCCAGCGGTGGCATTTGGCCAACTGTGTGCCATTTCGCAAAACAAAAGCATATACAAAGTGTCAGCGAGTGCGCCCACGCACACACACAAAGGCGTGTTGGAACAATCCCCGACATTCACGGCGCAAATACAGTCCGCTCCTCTCGCTTTCAACTTCATCACAAATACCCGCTTGGTAATCGTTTCTCTTTGTGCCCGCAGCTCACACACACCTGTACGGGAGTGTCTGTGGGGGCTTCCTGTGCGTGGGTCTGTTTGTCCCTGCAGAACAGAAGGCTTGCATCTAATGCCACAGACGTGACTCTCACTTCCTCCAACTCTGCCTCACCACTGAAGAATTGTTATTCTACCCTGAACTTTGGGGAAGTGGACAAAACAGATCATCGTAAGTCGCCTTGTAAGTGGAAGCGTGTCGTTCAGTTTTCAGGTGTGCGCACCTAAAAAAAAAAAAAAGACTCAACCATCCCAATGATGGTATAAAATGGATTTACTTAAAAGCTGAAAACCATTGTTTCTACCTTTGTAAATATATTTTCGGAACTTGTGAATTATCCTACGTACGTATTGAAAAATACATGGGAGGAGGAACTGGGTACACAGATCAGGGTTCGCAGGCCTTCGTAGGATCCTATCCTGCTCGATTAATGCGAGGAATCTTCTTCTTTTCCTTTCGGCTTTTCCCTTCAGGGGTCGCCACAGAGAATCAACCTTCTCCATCTAACCCTATTCTCTGTATCCTCCTCTCTCACGCCAACTACCTTCATATCTTCTCTCACTACGTCCATAAATCTTCTCTTCGGTCTTCCTCTAGACCTTCTGCCTGGCAGCTCCAATTCCAGCATCCTTCTACAAGTATATATTCGGTATCCCTCCTCTGTACATGACCCAACCATCTCAGTCTGGCTTCTCTGATCTTCTCTCCAAAACATCTAACATGTGCCGTCCCTCTGATAGACTCATTCCTGATCCTCTTCATCCTCGTCACTCCCAAAGAGAGCCTCAACATCTTCATCTGTGCTACTTCCAGCTCTGTCTCCTGTCTTTTCTTCAGTGTCCACTGTCTCCAAACCATACAGCATCGCTGGTCTCACCGCTGTCTTGTACACCTTTCATCTATTAATGCTAGGAATCAATTAATTCAATTTTAAAGTGCTGCACAGGCTTCATTATTCAAACACCAGATCGCACATCATTTTTTCCCACTTTTTCCCCTTTATGTGATCAATGTAAATATGCAGAAGGCTCTCTGACCAACCTTTTCTGGATTTTTTGGTTTGGTTTGCTGACATGTATGATTGTGTTTCTGAATCTGATCCAGAGATCGCAATGTTTTCTTTCTCCCAGCTGAACCACTGTGCCTCCACGCTAGGTACTGTTACATACAGTATAGTAGTAGCAAAGAAAGTAATATTAAGACTCTGGAAGTCAGATTCTGAACCTCAATTTATAACTTATTAATTGAGCTCACTGGCATATTGCATATGGAGAGTTTGATATGGTATGGTGGACAGTCTTAATAAATTCTCTGACATTTTGACGCCATTTAAAGATCACCTTGCTCTGTATGCCGCTGATCCTGTCCACTAATAACATCCATGGCATCCACCTCTATCATTGAGCATTAATGCAAGAATTATTACCAGTAAGATGTTAAGCGGTGTAATTCACCATTTTCTTTAAGTACACCCTTTTTTGTTTCACCTTGGTTTATTTTAAGTCCTTTATTTGTGTTGTAATATTCAAAATTCAATAAATATATTGTTAAAAAAAGCTGAAAACGGTGTTTACACGTCTCAGGTAAATGAGCAGATCGGAATGAGTCACCTTATCGAGCATCTTATGGGAAACTGCGTGAATATCAGCCAGAAATTAAAATATATTGAAAAACAATTAAAAGTACCTGCAAGTTAAATGAAAATCAGCAGTAAATTACCAGCAAATCAGTAAGGAATTAGAACGAATTTTAGAAAAAAGCAAGTAAATAACTGAATCTGCACAACAGTCATAAGCCTTCATAAGAAGACAAATATTATCGTGAACTTTGTGATGAAACATTTACAATCTGCGATCCGAATCCTTTAACATTTTAAGGTGAAATCTCAGGACTCACTGCTTATATTTCTGTTTATTAAATTTAAGCAATGTTATTTTCCATATAGAAGCTGGTGTCTTTTTTTTTACCGTAAATCAACTAACACGCATCGAAACATCCCCGAGTTCGGCCTCGCTTACCTTTACCATTCTTTACACACACAGGAAGTTGTACAACCGTTCTGTTTGCTCTTCTGAATTTCAAAGGTGAATACTTCCCTTTCAGACGTACGGGCAGTGGGGCCGCAAAGCCACACATTATGAGCGGAGCACAGTCATCGTTTGGCATGACCTCATGTCTGCACGGCACGCACACACACGCACGCACGCACAGGCACACACACACACACACACACACACACCGAGACGGGAAACAAGAAAAACAATCGCCGCGATGATACACTATTATTAATAAAATGACTCTTACCTGTAGTGTTTCAGCCAAAGAAACCCAGTGGTCTTTCCTGAGTCCAGCGTCTGTTCACACAACACAGATGCCGCTCTCAGGTAGACGAGGGAAGGTCGACCGTGCGCAGACGAGGCCCCCAGTCCATTTGCACGGCTACAGGTCCATGGCACCCTGAGGTTGACGCGTGCCTACATGATTTCATCTCCATTCATTGGTCAAAACAAACCCAGGAGTCTGTTTGCTGGAAAAAATAAAGAATAAAACAAAAGAAAATGAAGTGTCGCCTTGCAGTATTAAGAACATTTCGCAGACTGAGCCCTCAGGCACATGCTCGGTATCACGCTGGTACTTCCATTAAGTGTATTTATTTTGTGGTGGACAATTTGTCTCTTGATTGCGACGTCTTATTCTTATTCGACTATAGAACTGGAAGGGAAGCCAAGCTGTCAGCGGGTTTCCACCTACGCGCTGCGCATTCGCATGACCAAACATTAGGTTGGACACTGCAGATATATGTTTCCTGCAAAAGCAACGTTTGACTCAGAAGTCAAACCGCTGCATTAAGAGTTAACTTACAGAACAGTCATCGAGGATCTTAAATTATTTCCTCGATATGCATCCGGTGAACACAATGCGGCTCACAAATAGAAAAGCAGCCTGCAGAATCAATACTATCGCATGCCACATGCGGAAACAAAATTCACGAAGGGACGTGAATTGACTGGACATAATTCCAGGCCAGGTCTGGAGGCTGGGGTAGAAATACCGGAGGGGCCCTCGTACAGGAGAGGACAATATGAATGAATCAATGCGATTCACACAGACACACAAGGGCACAGTCCACCCACCACCTTGTAAAGTAGCTGACTGGGGCCTTCAGTGTGCGAGGAGAAGCTCGCAAGAAGAAACACCAAGCTATTCTCCCTGCACAAATGGCTGCTTTGTGTGCGGGAAAACACACACACGCACATACATCAGACTGTGTGTGGAATAAGTTGTGCGACATGAGCACGATTAGCAAGTGACGAACACCAATCAAATGCTGAGAACAGCATTATAAAAGAATTTACATGGAAATGGGTGAGTGACAAATACTGAGCGGGACATCATTCATTTACTGACATGCATCGGAGCCTGAGGTCCCGGGAGTCAGACGCAGCGGTTTTCCATTGACAGAAATCTGTAAATCATCAGCGGGTGACATCACTCGACCCTGGTGGAGGTCACGTTTTGCTGTTACACCACTCAGTTGGACAGGATGGGGCGGAGAAGGTAGTTTAAGTCCCCCCACCCCCACCCCATCCCTTAACCCACCCCATCCCGGCACATAAATACACGCAAATGCCACACAAGTCCCTTGAGGGTGCATGAAAAAGGGCTAAAAATTACAACACGGACACAATCGAGCACACTGGACGCGACGGAAATGTTGGTTTTCCGTTGTTGGAGCTCTTCAATGCGTGCCCGAGCACAAGCCGGAAACAATCATGTAGTTTAGGAAAATATGGGCTCTCTCTTCATCTCAATGCATTTGAAAATTCCATTTCTCCCGAAGTGGAAGTATAAGGTGTTTGCAACATGTTTTCAAAAAAAAGTTACAATTTTGTATGAAAACCTGTAAGGAGCATGGTCACTTCTGGAACTTGTGATGCCCCATATCTAAATTCCATGTTGTTTTCTTTTGAAATAGAAAGCATCTAACTTGGTGTATTAGGTGAATTTGTTTTCCCTTTTCAGACAAATATCAAAATTTTATGTGAACCCAATAAAAAAAAAAATGGGTGTTATACTTGCCCTAAGTTTATAACCTTCCATTCTTGAGAACCATGGAAGCAGAAGCATATTTGAAGTTGTTTGTTTTGTTTTTTTAACATCAAGTATAGTGCAGGTGCCCACAGGCCAAAGTGTCCTTGGGACCATCGATGGCCTGGTCAGTGCCTTGCATGGCAGCTCTGCCACCATCAGTTTGTGTGTGTGTGCGTGTGTGTGTGTGTGTGTGTGTGTGTGTGTGTGTGTGTCTCTGTGAAGGCAATCAAGTGTTGAGCGCTTTGAAAACGCAAGGAGTGAAAGCCCTATATGAGTTGACACCATTTGTTATTAAGTTGGTAAGAAATACAGATATTTTGGATCACATGTGTTCAGTACCAGGGTTGAAAAACCTTTTCAGTTCTTGCCTTTTCCCCGTGCCAATGTTCCTTTGGACAAAAAAATAAACGTCCTCGGTTCACTTTGGCAGTAAAAGATGGATGGACAGAGAGGACAAAGCCAAGCTGGGGTTCAGCTGGTTATTCGATAGGGCACAGGAGACCAACACTTTCCCTGCCAGTCAGGAGAGACAGAGAGGTGAACATGATATTCTCTACAGACAAAAGGCAGTGCTACACGCAGGTTTTGCCCTGGAGAACTGAACAGGTGATATAGGAGAATAAAACATCCCGATAAGCATGATCAATAAGTATTGATTGATGCTACACAATTCTCCCACATACAAAAAAACTTAGAGGTGTAATTGACAGGTTTCACTATAACTCATGATCATATTGAGTATTTGAGCATAGATATGTTTGCTCCTAATGCATGACAAAGATTATGCAGTGTCTTACTATCCTCTGAAAATCATACAGGGACAGATATGACTCTGAGACGAAGAACTCATTTTGTGTTTAACTGCATTTACATCACATGACCGTCAGTCACATTTTACCGTGTCAACAACTACCGAAAACGCTGAAAGTAATTACATCATAGCTGGATTGTTACAAACAAATGATTTAGTTTCTGGGCGTGATAATGTGATTTCAGAAAGGACACAACGTCGAGGGTGTCTGCATAAAATGCACAAGGTTCGGGTCCAGACAAGAGACGCGGTAAATCACTCACTTTAACCGACTACATGCAATATTCAACATTAGACCTGGTAAATAGATCAGATTAAATGCTGCCTCTCTCAACGTCAGGCTGAAGTGTCGTCGTTTTAGCATATTAGACCCCTAGAGTTTCACGAACGTTCGTGCGATTTATAACTCTGCATCAGTGCCACCTTCGACTGGTGAACAATGTTGTTTAGATAGGTTGTCTCAAAACTTTGGGGTCCCACAGGGCTCCTCCTGAGGGCCAAAGTCCTTTCTCCGTTCCATACTGCCCTTCGGCAAAATGTAAAGGGATTGCTTTTGCTAAGCTTGAAACCAATTGATCAGCTTCCATTCAAGCGCGCCTTGAAAACAGAAGGAGGCAGCCGTGCCTTAATAAATAAAATAAATTGCAATTATCCTGTTTTGATCAAGGCTTTTTGTAACACCTTGGTCATCTGTTATTAATTGAGAGAGAGAAAAAAAAAGATCCTCAAATGTCGTCATTTTTTCCTCATTCCGATTGCCATTTCTGAGCAATCTGAAATTATGTTAAGGAGCCTTGAGTCTTCAACATTCAAGTCAAACAAGTCAACAAGTCAAAACAGCTCCAAACTTAATCAGATCATAGTGAGATCACGGTTTCTTGTGCTTTTTGAGAATCCCGATTCCATTTTACTTCCCTTTGTGTCAAAACCAAAAGATCAAAAAAACCCCGTCGGGCGTTCGGAAATGATGACATGATTTATGAGCAGGCTGATGAGGGGAGGCTGAACTTTGCCCAGCCGGAGGAAACAGGGTCAACTTAATTTTATAGTAGAAGTATGGTGACCTTTAAAGATAATTACAGCAATAAAAATCACTTATGAGCAAATAAATTACATAATGCTAATCAGTAATGATAAGAGAAGTATGTATGTATGTATGTATGTATACGTGTGTGTGGAATGTATGGTGACTTATGTGCATATGTTTTTGCACTGTCTTATGTGTGTATTTATCTTTCCTGTTTTTTTTGTTTTTTGTTTTTTTTTCCCTTTCTCTAATGTTGCTGCTGCAACACCCGAATTTCCCCAATGGGCATCAATAAAGTATTATCTTATCTTATCTTAAGACTATTAGAACTTCTATATGTACAGAGACAGATGATGAATCCTGTTACAGTAACCGGGTCATATGTGGAGTGTGTGATTATGTGTGTGTATGTGTGAGCGAGGAAGAGGACACGGTGCAAACAGCCAAGCAGCCCTTTGAGTCACATGCATCTTTCTACAAGGTGTGTGTTTTTGGGCTTCATGGAATTGAAGGAGGCCGGGCCCTGATGAGGTGAAACTCACAGTGTAGGAGGCAGGGAGCTTTGTTCCTCTGGCTTCTGGCCCGGCGTATAACACCAGGCAACTCAGGTGTGTGTGTGTGTGTGTGTCTGTGTGTGTTTGTGTCTGTGTGTGTGTGTTTGTACGTGTCCAAGTACGTGCGTGTGTGGGGGCGGTGAGTGTGTAAACTGAGGACGGATAAATTGCAGCCGGTTATTCTGTCATCCTGAATTCACCCTGGGTCGGAGTCTGATTTCATGCAGAACTTATAATAAAATACTACAGTGCTTTTCTCATCATTAAAACGGTGTTTATGGGATGTTCTTTTGTTTTAAAAGCGCCCAGCTGAATAACAAAGGGCCCAAAAAAAACAACTTTTCCCAACCCTGGATTTATTTCAGTGGATTTTTTTTTTTCTCCAGAGAAATGGTTGTATGTTCCGGAGAGTAAGGAGTACCGACTGTTGGAGAGTTTGCAGTGAGGCAGCATTGTTTCTCTCCAGCTGTGTGTGTGTGTGTGTGTGTGTGTGTGTGAGTTAACTGGACCTGCTGCTGTGATTCCATCTTCAAAATGCTTTGCGTGTCATATCAGTGTCGTCTTAAAATATTTTGGCGATTTGATGGTCCCGCCAAACCCAGGTTCTGGTTCGACCACCGGATGGACGATCCACCGGTAAAACACAATGCTGTGAATATCAGGATGACGCAAGGAAAGACGCAAGGAAAAATTGGACTATTATGTGGTGTTATATGTAATAATACTACATATAAAAATGTTACATATTGACAGATACTTATACAGTCATTCATTATCTATACAGCTAAATGCTGCAGTCGGAGTTGCAAGGGGACTGGAGCCTATCCCAGCGCTCATTGGGTAACCAGTCCATCACAGCGCCACACATATTACCATTCCCTCTCACACGTCATATAGAGACATACAACCACTCACTCTCTAATTCCCACATCTGGGCAATTTTGGATCTCCAAGGAACCCATTGCATGTTTTCTGACTATGGGAGGAAACCGGAGAACCCTGAGGAAACCCACGCGGACACGGGGAGAACATGCTGACTCCTCACAGAAAGGCTTCGCAAGAAACGGACCATGGACCTTCAGCACCACTGTGCCGCCCTTGCAAGACATGTATCCTGCGTATTTTGCCAAAAATTCAGAATTATTTTTCCCAGATAAAAAAGGAATATCTTTCACATTTTTAAAGTCCCACCTAGGGGCGTATTTTCTTGACAAAAAAAAACAAAAACTATATTAGTAAATATATCTATATATTTTTGTTAATATTTTTTTATTTTAACCATTTTAAGCAATTATCATGTCTGAGTGTTGTAATCCACTATATTTCATGTCATGTGTATGCACATGTAACATTTCCATAGCCGTCTCAACGGACCAGCATTGAACAACAAATTGATAAGCGATTTCATAAAAAAAATTTAAAAAAATACATGACAGACGGAGTTCTTTCTGTTTGGTTTAAAGAAGTAACTGTGACTTACTCTACGATTAAGTTATTAAGAAAAAACACGGCAGAATAAACGTTATCACTGGAAGTAAACATTGCTATAAGAATGTGAAAAAGCAATTAAATATTATCCGATACCCTCGAGGGAAAATCCTTAAGGGAGAGTTCTGGGCCAAATATGAGTTTTTACATATTCAAAATAACGGGGGGCTCAGGGATCAGGGCTCGACGGTTGGATATTATCTGATATGTCTAATAAAGGGGGAAACTTTCGCATTCACAAGTTTCCCGTGATGAGGATAATTTGACTCCAATGATGTTTTGGGGCCCCGGAGTCGCTGAGAGCTGCAGGGCAGGATGGAGGTTTATTTGACCTATCTGTTTATTATTGGTCAGCTGAGGTCATGTGACATTCAAGTGCCCAGGTGAAGCGCAAGCACAGAGTCCTGAAAACAAACAGGCTCAAACAAAGACAGCCGCTTAATTATTTACGCTTGCCACTGGCACAGTGGCCACGGTTGAAAGAGTAGAAGATGGTAAATTTGAAGGAAGAAAAAAAAAAAAAAGACGTCTTTATTTTGTATTTGAGAGAAAACGGTGGCACCATCACATCACTGGAACGGACAGTGAACGCAACTCTCACCTGTTGACTCTTTCCCGCCTCCTAGCTTCATAACAGAGCCACAGCGACAGCGGTCGTTTTCTGATATTTTCCACAAACTTTAGCGCAAAAAAAAAAAAAAAAGGAATACATCGATTATCAATTCGAGAAGTTTCCTAGCTTCGAAGCAGTTTACAGCAGTTCCGACGCTTCGCCGACGGTTCCTACCTGTCAATCTCGGCTCCTGTCACTTGTTGTCACCTCCAGTTCCGGTGCGAGCCTGACACCCCGACAGCTTCAGCGACACCTTCCCCGTCCGACACCTCTTAGCTCCGTGGAAGCGGCCCCACGCCGCGAATGGAACCGGGAACCGATAAGAAGCTGCACCTGCCGGCGCCCCCCCCCCCGGGGTCCTTTTCGGTTCACTTGGACGCAAGTCGCGTCCCACAATCGTGGGAGGATTGAGCGCTTAAGCCCATGGGGTCGGGGCAGGGCGGGTTTTGTACTTCCAAGAGATC
>CAAKHD010007988.1:30569-53320 GCA_901007705.1 Fistularia tabacaria
AGAGGGGGGGAAAAAAGAGAAAGAAACCCCGGGGTTATAAACACAAATGGGGGGGGGGGGGGGGGGGGGGGTTGAATACTTACAAAAGGGACAGACTGAAGGGTGAAGGTAGCAGTGCATTGAGGGGTGTGTTTGTATCAAGGGGAGAACCAAAACAGAGGGGAAAAAAAAAAGCAGAAAATAACAAAACAGTTAGGAAATGATGTCAACGCAAGATGAGACGGATAAATTAAGTCAACTCTTCAGAAATCTGCGAGGTGGATGAATTTCGTGGAGAAATGGTAGAATAGACTGACATGACAGATGTGAGAAAGGAAAACTACCTCCCTGGAGCTAACTTAACTTCGCTTCTTAAAAAGATGAAGCAATTTCCTGTGAGAGATATTGAAATGAGGCACACTTTTTTTTTGTTGTTTTTTTTTTCCCCGAGCAGATCCTCCTTCACAGCCTCACTCAGACTGTTGTTGTGTACGCGCGACACCGCCTCACACGCAAAGTTTAATTTCACGATGCATGAAAAACTGTTGTTTCTCCAGCAAGAGCGAGCATTTCAGCAAAGCTCTAACCCCCTTTATGTGGGCGCAAGCAAACATGTAGGTGAATGTGGCTCTAAGTTTTGTGTCCTGGAGACAAAGTACATACTTCAGATGGGGCTTTGATAAATCGCCAGGGATTTTCTGCACTAAGCCTGGAAATTTCAGTCATGTGAGGCGCTGGAGCCTGGCATATTAGCGCGCACACACACACACACACACACACACACACACACACACACACACGCACACACACACAAATAACCGCTGATGTACAATATGTAACACTCGAGCAAGAAGAGATAAGGTGTCGCGACAGGCAGAAGCTGAAGGACACTGAGCTTTCAGCATAATCATGGACGTTCTCACACTTATTACCTTGTCTGGGAAACCTGCAATTACGCCGGGAAAGGTGATGGGGGGAAATGAGATACGCAGCCAAAGAAGAAGAAGAAGAAGAAAAAGATGGCACGGAGTAAAGAAATCACACAATCTTGTGCAAATCGTGCCTACGCAAAGACCAAGAATGGGATGCAAAAGAGCAAAACTCCTGATGCATTTGCAAAGTTTCACACCAGGTTTGACCTGCTTTATTTCTTTGGAAATCCTGGTCAGGAGGCCGCGGTGATCAGTCAGGATTCGCAGCTCCTGGCGGAGGTGAACCTTCAGCTCGGTGTTTTAAATATCTGTCGTGAGCGCATGTTTCTGACCCGCGAGGATATGCGTCCTACATGTTTAGCGATTGCGACCCGATCGAGCAAAAGGGGCTCGTTTCTGTCCCATCTTTGCATCGCGTTTGGCTCACGGTTTTAATTGTGCCGTCAAAATAAAACCTGGCTTACTCGCGCCGAGTACAAGAGTCATCATGTTACTAGGGTATCCAGGCGCCTGCATCCCGGGGGGGGACTGACAGTTGACCTTGTCATTGGCTCATCTGCGCTGGCTCAAAACATAGCATTTAATTAAATAGATGAACTCGCGGCAGCCGGATTTTCCACTGACTGAGCGTTCAGATAGCGGGAGTTAAGTCAGACGGGCCTTTCACGAATCAAAATCCACTACGCCGTGCTCTTCGGACCGTGTGCTGTGGATGACGAAAATCGATCCCATCGAAGGTGGAATTACGACAGCGGCAGCGATTGCATGAACTTCCTCTGTGTTTAGCTCACAGATCTACACCGACAAACCCTACCGATCGCACTGCGCCTCGTACCAGGCTGCCTTTCCGTCTCTGAGACGCCCGCACTTTCTTCTTAGTGCTGTTAATGCGAATATCACAAACGCGCACACTCACCGGCTCCACCCTTGATGCCTCCCTGAGGGCCCGACATAGAGAAAACGGAGAGGCAGTCATCATCCTGGGAACAGCCGGCCTGGATGGCGCGGACGTAGCTGTGACTGCGAGTGCGAAACACACCTGGAAGATCCAGAGCCTCGACAGCTTGGGACTCCACCTCCCCAAACATTGTCTCGCACACAGACTCAAACTGACGGTTCAGTGTGTCTCCCAGCTGGAAGATGACAGGGAAAGCAGGGGTGGATGAAATGTGGGGGTGAGCTATACTTTGTTGATTCAATAATTCAGCTGCGCACCACCTGCCCGAGGCACCTTTCACACAAGAACTCCTCACGGGCTGTTACCTGCGAGCTGGTCAGGGAGCGGGTGTAGCTCCGAGAGCGGGTGTGGGTTTTTGGGGTGGTTCTGCTGTTTGGGTAGGAGTCCGTGCACTGCTTACACGAGTACCTGCAAACATAAATAGAGTCAAAACTCCTGAGAAATGTGGCCATTTCCTGTGCACGGACTGTGATTTGTTCCGATGTGCATGACGTTTATACGCACAATACGCGACCGTGAAAAGTGCCCGCATCATTAAATCACATATATTCAGGATACATTGTGTCATTGTGTTGATTTGTGACAAAGAATCCGCACACCAAGAGTGCTCCAAAAATGAAGATCATTCATTTTACAGAGAGAATAGAAATGTTTTGTATCGCATGACGTTTCAAACAAAAATGTTCTTCCTCAGATGCTTCTCGAAACATTTTTGTTCGAAACGTCGTGCCATAAAAAATTCCTGTTCTCTATGTAAATGAAATGATCTTCACTCTTGGTGTGCGGATTTTTCATTTCAAACCGTTATTCAGTAAATACTTTTGATCCGGCGCCCGTCCCTAACTGTGCCAAACTCTTGTTTTGTTCGTTGACCAGATCGGGCGGATGTCTGAAAATGCGTAACCCATGCTCCCATCGAGTCCCAGGAGCAGCATTACCTGGCTCACTGACATCTCCCAAGTCGTGCTAAAGATTTAAATACTACTGTGAAACATCAAGACCATCCCCAAGGGTGCAAAGACCTAAATTCAGGTTAAAGGACAAAGTATTGGAAATGCCTTCCAGTTGTACCCAGGGTGCAGGTGGAGCGCATTATAAATCCGTCGAGAAATCGACGCGTCTCAAACGAATAAAAACCTAGCGTGACGCAGCCGGGTTTCTAGGCTGAAACGTTGCTGATTGAATCCACGCTTTGCTCGAAAAAGCAAACTATCTCTGGGATCTGACCTTTGATCCATGCTAATGGATCGCCTGAAGGCGTCCCTCTGAGCGATCAGAGTGGACTTGGGCGAGGCTTTGGGGCTGCTGTCAGAATCCACGCTGTCGTCGTCACCCATGGCCTTGATGTAGCTGCCGCTGCGCATGCGACGGCAAGGAATCTCGCCGCCGCTGTCTGCGCCGCCGCCGCTGTATCCCCCTCCCCAGTCCTCCGATGGGACCTGACAGAGGATGGGATTGATAAGGGCGCTCCGTTAGGCATGCAAACGCATCTGAAAATGCAACATGTATGGAGTAGGACTGTGCAAGCGTTTACAGTACACACACTCTACGCAGTTTTAGTCTCTACTTATGGGTTAAATACCATTCGAATGAGTTGGAAGTAATTGTTAATGTAGGAGAATCGAATCACGACGAACAAACCGGTATCGACATATCAAAGGGGCTTTCACTGCAATCCCACTATCTTTAGTTGTCGTAACAGAAATATTTAGGAGCCAAAGATACAGTCCAGTTTGTGTTTGAAGCAAACACATCCTTTTTCTGCATGGGTTAATGTGCATGCACACAAATATGCAGCATACACACACTCGCACATGCATGTCCGTGCACACATGAGATGATTCAGAGCAGGAGATAGAGAGACAGAGAGAGAGAGAGCGGGCCAAAGGGACTTACAGATAGAGAGAAACTCTGACAGCTTGAGAAACACTGACATAGAAAAGGAAAAACAGCATAAGCTCGAAGCAGCACAAAGATGAGGAGCAAAGAAACAGGGAGAGAGAGCCGGGGACACGCGCAGATGCACCAAATGTATAGGGAGGAAAGAAAAGGTGGCGCCCAGATAGGAGGAGAAGGAATAATTGGGCTGCTGAAGAGGAATGAAAAACAAAAACCACCGACAGCTTTCCCACCGCGGCCGTTGCGTGAAATGCATGACGTTTCATCACCGTAAAGGATCGTTATCGTCGCCTCTCTGGTTTATGATTGGTACTTCTGTCTCTATGGACCTGAGATGGAACGGTTTCTGCAGGATTTATGAGATATGTGCGAAAAAAATATTTTGTGTTACCCCCATATATATTTTTACCTTCTCAGCACAGATTTTTTGTACATGCGGAAATTTAACACCTGGGACATTGGAGGGGCTCTCCCAATGGGTCACAGTGGCTGGTAGATGAAGTACCGTATTTTTAGGTGTAACTCACTAATTTTTCCCATTTTTCTAGAATTAACGGACATATCTTTGGTGATGTTTCCAATATTATCGCCACTGAGCATTTTCACATCTGTTTTTCCTCTTTTCTGAACGCTGGTGTGTCATTTTTAAGAATGATTTGAGCACAGCTGCAGTACCTGAGCAACCTTTCAAACGGCGAAACAAAGGATTTTACAAACAGTATCATTTTATCGAACTGTATCTTTTATGCAGAGGTACGGCTCAGCCTTTGAGGCATCATTGATCGTCTGATGGGAACATTTTAAATAACCACATAAGTTTCAGGAGGATTTTTCGGGGGGGGGTTATTTTATTTACGAGCAGCCCAAAGACACGAGCAAGTATTTTTTTTTGAATTTCCACGAATCATCTATTTCAATATATTTGAAATATATGTAAAACTTTTGCGAACAAAATTAATACCCAGCAACAACAAGTTCTTAGACGGGTACTGACAAGTCATCAATTTGGGTATAAAAGCACAGGAAGACATTCCTACTTCGGCACAGCTCAAAGAGACGTTTAGTGAAAGACTGAATTGAGTTACGGAGGAAATGGCTTTTCGGAAGAGTCAAAATCTTATTGAAAATGCCTTGCTAATGCTAAACGTTCCCCCCTTACATTGTGTTGGTTGACATGCTCATGGTGACGTCTAACGTCACGCACGCGCACACACACACACACACACACACACACACACACACACACACACACACACACACAGCTCTAAGGCCTCAGGAATTGATATCTGGCTGCGTATATATGTTTAAGGTCATCGCTTAAAAGATGTTTCGGCTTTATCTCCCGTTTCCCCTGTGCTTTGACTGTGTCTCCAATTTTCTCATCCTGCTCTTTCATTCGTCCCCCCCCCTTTCTCTTTCTTTACCCCTCAGCTACCGTCACCTTTGTTATCTCATTCCATTACCATCTCTTCATCCCTTTACCTTTTCCACACTTGCTATTTCAGTTTTTATGTCACTTTCCCTCTATTGTTCGTGGCAGCCCACAGCAAGGAGGTTCCTGGTTCGGTCCTGAAAAAAAAACCCTCTTTATGTGGACTTTGAGATGTTCTGCCCGTGTCAGCACGGGTTTCCTCCCGCGGTCCAAAAACGATAATTGAAGACTCTAAATTGGCCAGATGTGTAAAAGGGAGCCCCGCCTGGGGGACCAATAGTCATAATTATGCTTCACTGTTTGTCTCATAAGATTATGTGTTGTTAAAAAAGCACAAAGAATTTTTATCACTCTAAAAATCACAATTTATAACACATTTTAACCTACGAGCACAGCTTTACCACAGCGTCGTCGCTAGTGGATTAACGCTACATACGCTAATAATGCCACGTTGCGCTGCTTTTGGGTGCAATTTCCAGTTCAAGGGCAGCAAAGGGACTGATGCTAAGCTACACAGCTTTGCAAGGGCCAAGAAGAGAAGAAAAGAGTGAAATTAGTCCGGATGCATTTGACGCATTTAGCCGAGCTATGTTGAGCTATGTTGCTGAAAGAGCTCACGGGTGCTGCTGGTTTTAAACGGACACGGAAGCCAAACGCCGTGCCTGCGGTTTTCTTTCAAGAGCAGACAAAAGGTCCTGGGGAAGCGAGTGAAGCCCTCTCGAAGAAACGACGCAGGATGTTCTCCTGCGAGGATCTCGACAACCCGCCACTGCAGAAGTAGCATCTGAGGAAAGAGCCGTCACGGAGGAAGCTGACGCCGAGTCACCCGGTCGGTCCGCATAGCGGTCCGGAAGGCTACAGCGAACACCCGATGACAAAAAGAGCAGCTCCTGAATACTGATGTTCTCCCTGTTAGCATAGCGACGCGGTTGCCACACGGAAAGCGGCGACGTTTCCCGACTCTTGCCTATTCTCGCCTTTGTTCGTCTTCATTTGGAAGCTCATTTTGATTTCTGTCTTCAGCGCTACCCTCTTCGCTCACGTCTCTTTCTCTGGTCCAAACGGGAAGGGTCAAACAAATGACATGTCTTTGCACCGTACGGTAGCGAGAATGCAACCTCATGACGTCACTCCCCAGACAGCAATGCGCCGAAAACCACAATGTCAGCCTTCGGGTGAAACGTTTGCTCTTAATTTTATACAAACTAAGAAATGTTGAGACATTTTATCATTGTTTTTATGTAGCTGGTACAAATATCGAATATCAATAACATCTTGGCAACCGGGGATCTCTTTCATGAGAGGTTGAGTGTATGTCTGTGTGCGCGGCCCAGGGATGCACTGGCCACGGTTGGGAAGGCATGGGGAATGGAGGACCTCAAGCTAGAATTTCATACAGTGTGACAGTATGGGAGCATACTGGGATAAAAACCTGGAAAATACCTCGCGACACAGACATGTCTGGATGAACTCTTTTTGTTCTGCCAATTTCAATCTGTTTTTTCTTTTCTCACATCGTTTCGTTCGTGCTGTTCTGACTTTACGACATCAACTCATGATTCCATACGTATCGTAAATCATAGTCGAGAGGCTGTCTTGAGTGGTTGTCGATGAAATGCACTGTTTCCCAAAGCCAACTCCCCTGTTTTCTTGCCCGCCTCGCTTAAAAATGCGCTTTTCTTCTTGAAGCACGAGTTGCAGGAACTGCAATGCGAGAGCTAAAAAACCATTTGGGTTTGACGTCAACACGGAGCTGGTCAACGCTTCGAATCCGAATTCAGGAGGCGATCGAAGGGTGCTGATGTTTTGACATCAACTCTAGTGTTGGCGAGGTAAATGCATGGGAAGCTCCGAGAAGAAGCATGGATCACGCTGAGGAATTCAAGTACATTAACCCCCCCCGACACATAAAAATGCAAGTGATGCCAGGAGCTGTGAGAAAAGAGGAAGTTCATTTTGTGTCCTAATGTGTGACAGTAATGGTAGGCTCAGTCACAGGGGCAGAAACTGTGGGGTTTTGTCCTTTGAAAACACACACACACACACACACACACACACACACACACACACACACGCTCTCCATCCCTTCTATCAGCAGACCTCAGCTGTTTCAAAAGGATAAGAGTTGGAAACACACCAGGGACTCCCGTGGCTACCTGCTGTTCCTGTAGAAACACAGCCCGCGTTGCACTTCCACCTTAGCACAGCTGGAGATTTGTCAGCGCCTGTTTGAGCGTGCATGTGTGTGCGCACATGTATGTGTGTCTGTACAATCCGGATTCACGAATTGAGATGATCCCCACGGGCCCTCCCACACTTCAATGCCAGCGTGTGCAAATATCAAGTTACGTTTAGAAGACGATCTCCGGTATTTAAAAAACACGTCTGTGTACCGGTGGTGCAAAGGTTACATAGAGTAGAAATTGAATTTCCAGGTTGTAGGAGATATTCCAAGTCCTTGTGCTGGCTCTACCATCAGCGCAGGATTCAGAGATCACATTAGTCAAATATCTAGTGGCTGATTTTTTTTTTTTTTTTTTCTGCACTCAGTGGCACATAAAGTCAAATATCTACACTCCTGCCAGCTTATATCCATATTGCACACATGCAAACTCCCATCCACACTCACACACCTGCAGGTAGTGGAACGTCCTCTCCTTCAGCTTGTTGTCAATGGGAACGAGGGCTTTGTCATATCCTCCTCCTCCAGCCCTCGAAGGGTATACCTCTCTGGCCTGACTCACGGTCATGGCCGACCAGGTGCTTCTCTTGAGGGAGTGGCCCGGGTGACTGTGGTGCCCGCTTCCTTCGCTCCCGGCCAGCGCTATCGTGGTGCAGGCCATGCACTCGCCGGGTCCCTGGCCCCCGCCTCGTTCCTTGGGTTTCTTCATGGTTAGCTCCTGGATGGCTGCATCCAGACTCTCGTGTCCGCTGGGATAGCCCCGCCTGCCACTCACTAAGAAGCTGCTGTCACTGTCCAGGTTGTCATCCGAGCTCCACCAGCCGGCCGTTCTGCTGCGGTGGCGTCTCCCCGACTCGTGCCGCGAGTCGCCGCTCTTACTGCGCTCCCTGGACTTGTTCCTCCTGGTAGATCTGGACTGGTGGCCGGAGTAGTGGCCCCCGCCGTCCTCCCCGCCACTCCGGTGGCCTCCTCCTCCTCCTCCTCCTCTCTCGCCACGGTAATCCCCGCCTCCTCTTGTGCCATTGTACTCCCGTTTGGACGGAGCCTCTAGGGAGTGGGACTTTGCAAACAGACGCTGCACCGAGTTAACCAGGTGGCGGATCCGCGATGGGCTCTCGCTGCGCTGCTCGGCGCCGCCGCTGGCGGTGCGCTGATACTGCAGCGTGTGGAAGCCGTCCGGGTGGAAGGGTACCTGCTTCTCAAACTGATCCATCAGGTTGGAGGGAATGCGGTGCATCTTACCTCCGTGGCCCGAAGACAGGCACTCCTCGCAAGAGTCGAATGATTGGAGAGGTGGATGCTGATTGGGGTGCGAACGGGGGAAGGTGCCCCCGCCGGAGTGGCCATGAGAGTGCGAGTGCGAATGGTGCCTCTCCAATGCCAGAGCCTCCGCCGGACCCCCTGCGGGATAGTAGTGACCATCGCCGTGCCCCTGGTAATAGTCTCTGCCGGGGCCATCGCAGTCCTCCGGCGCGCAGTGACACGGGCCTCCTCCGCCACCACCGGAGGAGTGGGACATGCTACGGCTGACATGGTACCCTTTCATATGCGCCGGGGCGTGGTGGGCCGCCCGGGCAGAAAGGGGGCGCTGTGGACGTGACAGGGCTGCGCCGGTCTCACCTGGAGCCACAGAGGGAGGAAGCAGTTAGTTACAGGGCGCCTGACAACACATGGACACTGCAGGGGGGTTTAAGGACATGAAATTCATACAAGCATTAAAATCGCTGCACGCTATTTGTCATATTCAGTAAATTGAATAATTGCAAAAGCACTCAGGACCTGGGGGCAGCGAGGCTGATCGATGCCAGCCAGTCTTTGGATAGTTCAATAATTGGTGAAATTTCTGGATACGGATGCTTAAAATGTAGAGCTGGGGAATAAGGAGGATTTCTAATTCGACACAGCGGCAAAGCTCTGCAAAATACTTTTACAAGTGATTACAGCTACAAATGGCTTTTCATTTTTTTTGAACCCTGTGAGGGTGAGGAGAGTAATTCATGAAATGAAGCGCAGTGGAAAGAAATACTTTGCAGATTAACGAGCAGATTGTTTTCTGTTTTCTATCAAGCAAATACATTACTTTTTGAAACCCTTTTTTTGATGAGCATTTTTTATCAATGTTAAATTTCAGTTTTCCTCCAGCTAAAGAAATGGTGAGCGTTCAACCGGCGGGCTGCAATAAGCAGCGGCATTCTCTTAATTCATCTCCATACCTGCTGCAAGTCCTTACTAGCCTTTTCCTCTCTCTCTCTCTCTCTCTCTCTCTCTCCGTCTCCCCCTCCCCCCCCATGCCACCCTTCACACCCACAATCTCCCAATTATTGTTGTCTTCAACCTTGCACTTCTCGTGGTCCGTCTCCTTTTCCCTCCGTTCCTGGCCGCAGGGACTCTCTGAGCATTCACATGATATACAGCCGAGGAAAGCGGCTTGTTTATCGATCAACTGCATCCTAATGCCGAGGAGACGGAGAGCGCAGGCAAGCGTCCGTGTATATTCACAAATGTCCGTTCCTATCAATTACACATTCAGTTCAGCGTTGGGAGTGCTTGCTAAACAATGACGGACTTCCAGGTTAACCTGACGGGCACGGACCCTGGCGTCGCCCCCGCGAATGAAAGGGCACAAGTAGATGGGATCCCTTCCAAAAACACACGGGAAATAAAATCAATACACCTTGCCCGGGCGCAGTCAGAGCGCGGCGTAGTGTAAACCTTATCGCCCACACAAGGTTGCGGTAAGTGAAAGTAAACAGAATGGAACGGGGATAAAGCTCGAGTGTCTTGCCAACACGTGGTTAACAACCACGATTACATTTAAAATGTGGTAATCGTGTATTTTATTGGACCGGCATTAATTGTAACAGCTGTAATCACATCCATTAAACCCCTTTCTCTATCAACTATATAATAAATCTCCGGCGCACCGCCTGTTTATAATGCACGCAGTCATTTCTAGATTTGATTAAATGGAGATGAAATTACCCGATGAAAGGCGGAATCGAGTTGCTCAGCAGGATGGGACCCGCCGAGCTCCTGTGAGTGTATCTGCGCTTGTGTTTGCCGGCTTTCACACAGAGATAAGAGATAAGGGGACAGATGCCGGGATAATCATTAAATGGAGCGTGGCCTGTTTGTCTTGATTGGCTGAACGAGAGCCACCGCCCGTGATGCTCACCCACATCTATCCGTGTCATTGGTGTCGCCGTGACGATGGGCCTCTTCAAGTCAGCGTCCTACCGCACGCTCTACACGTCCCACCTGTATTTTTGACAACATCGGGTCTATTTTTCCATCTATTTCTCTGGATTTGATTCAGACAGAATCTTAATTCAAAATTAGTTTGAGCGATTCCATGAAAAATCGTTGAAGATCGAAACGTTTCGAGCGAACAATAAACGAGTTGACCTCAAACGTAGCGCCCTTATGAACATAAGGTACAATTATTTTAGCAACTTGTTTCCACTTTTTTGGTCTTTTTAAAACAGTTTTATGATAACAAGAGTAATTTCCTCATGTCACCTTCATCACATATTTACTGAAGAGAACCCTAAGGGACCCTAGGGAACGGAGGGCAGAAAAGCATCATCATATGTGTCGACACACATGGCAAATGGTCTTAACGTGTACATCTGCTTATGCCTCGCGGTTTCGAAAGACCTTACGCTGGAATTATTTACCCATTCGATGGCGACGGAGCTGCCGTCCCAGATGCTAGCCTGGCCATGAAGAGCGATTTGGGGTTCAGCGCTTCAAAAATATGGGGATTTTCTCAAAACTGGAAATGTATTTCCGTGTATTTCCCTTTTATCGAAGACGTCATGAGTTTTGAGGCTAAAAGTTGATACTCATAACATCCCATCACTACAGCCTGTCCTTCACGAAGACTTGGATGTATAAAGGGGGGAATTTATTCTTTCCTTATCTGCACCGTTTAACCTGCACTCAGGGTCAAAGGGGTCCTGGAACAATCACAGGGCCATGAAGTAGGGCGGAAATTGTAAAAAAAATAAGGTTTGATTGTCAGCAATCTTAAAGGGCAAACATGCTATATCTCCCATCTAATGAGTGCAAGCTACAATTCCGGATGCGGCTCAATATAGTCCTTCGAAGGGCTAAAATCCTGAAATGTTGGTGTAAGAAATGGAAAAAAAAAATAAAGAGAAAATGTGTTTAAGGCACCAGGAAAATGATTTGAGGTTGATATATATTCAAAATGAGTCTTTCAGATACATAAATACACCCTGGATTGGGTGGCCGCCAATCATTGCATAAGTCAGATTAGGTTTCATACGAAGTACACGCCACATTCAAGGCGACCATTATTCAGAACTTGACTCCTCTATTACTAAAAAAGAATGGATTTTATTTGTTATTTCATTCTGATGTTGGAAGTTTGAGATACCGATGATCAGAATTTGGAGAAACCGTGCAATCCCAAGCGATTTAGGAGGAAAGATGAGGAAACCTAAGATGAGATAATCCTTTCTTGGTCCCACGGTGGGGGAAACCAACACCCCGGCTCACTTAATATCTTACCGGTCTGTGACAAACTCTTGAAGCCTACAACTTCCCACACATGCACAAGTACGCACGCTCAAGTTATGGACCGCAGGATCGTTCAGAGGACCAACAATAGAGGGATGCTCGGAAGATTTCGGCGAACTTTAACGACGTTGCTGGATCCTTTTATTAAAAAGGGGATTGGTAATCAAAGGTATGTCTGCGGGCGACCGTCCGATAATCAGAATCGGAGAACCGGATGGTAATCAAGTGAGTAATACGAAAAGAAAAACCAAGTGTTGTGCTGGGATGGTATTCGGAAAGGCTTGTCAAAATAATCTTTCTGCAGTTTCCTGGGTGTCCATGTTTATTAATAGACGGCCAAGTGAGCAGCATTACTCTGCCTGCAGGAGGAAATCAAATCATATTCCCTTCACAATGAAAGTCTTTGGCTTCGGAGCAGGTTGGAGGCTACGAGCTCGGGACGTCGAGGTGACACAAACACACACCGAAAGCAAAATGTTTCGCGGTTCACATCTGACAAATACACTCGTATACACAAAGGCAACCAGAAAGATAGTAAGGTGTAGTTATTATCATATTGCTTTTCTCTCTTTTCATCAACGTCTCCGTGTCTCCTCCTCCTCCTCCTCCTCCTCCCAGTCGCTCACTCTGACCTACTTCCACGCATCTACCGGTCATGTCTTCCTCTCACCGTATCCCTCGTTTTCAGCTTCTGTCTGGATGCACGTCTTCACATGAACCCGATTAGAAAGTTTGTTTCCGTTTGTTTCTCTAAATGAACAAACAGCACCCGTCACTGTTAACACAGTAATGAGGCCGGTATTGTATCCTATTTACATTGTGTTAAGCAGCGGCTTCCTCTTCTTGACTTGAATTAGCCTTAAAATCCCAAAGCAAAGGGTCCATCGCACCTGGATTTATTTTCCCTCCGGCTCATGCTTTAAGTTGAGTCTATCATCAACAATTCCCTCCATCTTGTTCAGCGTCAGACGACGTTGGCTCCTGTTCAAGTGCCACCGTGGAAAAGACGAGCGGTGTAGCCGCTAGATGGATGGATGCACATTTGGCACGTGACAACTTATAACCCCTCCCCCCCTGCCGCCGCTGCCGCCGCCGCCGCCACCTTCTCCACACTTTGGAAGTCGAAATATTCAGTATCTGCTCAGTGGGGAGTCAGGGTGACAACATGCTGTCATTGTTTAACACTGCTTGGCATCAACCTGATTTTCACAGAGGCTGTAGCTGCTTCTTTTTTAATATTTATGTGATCATTGCCAGCTGCTCTGACCCAGTTTGATAACAGCTGAGCCCCCCCCCCTGCATCCTCAGTGCGTCTTGGGTCCAAGGATGTCTCGCATCAGCGTCTTGAATTTAACACTGACTGATTTTTTTTTTTATTTTTCCCCCTCGGCTGATGTCGCAGACAGCAATCGGTGAACGGCCTCAGAGTCGGAGACGAGAAAAGGACAAAGGCTTTATAATAAAGGAAATTTGGATCGAAACCCTGGAAAGCCGTCTTTGGTGCGGCAGGCCTGAGGACCTGAGACCTCTTCGCTGGTCCATTTCCCGCCGATTGTCCGTTTTGTCGGAAGTAGCGGGAAAATTGCTGACCTTTGACCGCAACGGCAATTGAAAGTTCCACCCCGAGGTCCGCAAGAAGTGTGCGGTCATGGGCGTGGCTCACCAGCCTAACCAATCACAGAGCACCGACATAATACGAGTTCCTCCTCCTCTTGTCTGCTCACCGCAGCGTATCAACTTCTTCCATCCAACCATATCCTTCAATATCCTCGTCTTTCACACCAAATAACTTCATATCCTTTTTCACGCCATCCATCGATCTACTCTTCGGTCTTCCTCTCGGCCTCCTGCCTGGCATTCCTGATCCTCTTCGTCCTCGTCACTCCCAGAGAGAACCTCGGCATCTTCGTCACCGCGACCTCCGGCTCTGCTTCCTGTCTTTTCTTCAGCACCACTGTCTCCAGACCACACCGCATCGCTGGTCTCACCACTGCCTTGTACACTTTTCCTTTCATTCTGCCTGATACTCTTCAATCACGTTTCACCGTTGCGGCCTGTTTGAATGCGTTTCTTCAGCTCTTCTCCACTGCTCCTGACTGTTGACCCTCGGCACTGAAAACCCTCCGCTAACTTCATCTCCGCTCCCTGTATCCTCACGGCTCAATTTGAGTCTCTCTCGTCGAAATCTTCTCGTCGTGGCAACTGGACTTGGATTTCTTCAACTGGAGACGTTTCAGACGGTTTTCTTTTGTTTGCCTTCAAATGAAGAGGTTCAGGTCCAGTTGCCGCAACAACAAGAAGATTTCAATAAGAATTCACCATGACCTGGATGTTAGAGAACTTCCACAGACTTGGGTCCCTCTCATTCACGCGCATATATCTGGTCTTGCTGCAGCTGACCTTCATTCCTCTTTCTTTTCCAGGGCATTCCTCCATCTTTCCAGATTTTCCTTGACCTGCTTCAAATCACAGTGTCATCTGCAAACATCATAGTTGGTGGAGGTTCCTGAGTTCCAATGCAGCCGTAAAAAGACCCGGCCTCTGAGTAGGAACTAAAATGGTTCTAGGAACTGAGGTCCATGGTCCCTGAGTCCCATGCTCTCTGAGTGCACTAAAAACATGGCCACGCTCCTGATAGGTACTTTAAAAAGTTCCTATATTGCGAAAGGGACTATCGATGGCACAGTCTCCTCCTGTTATTGCGGTATCGATTTGCTTTCCTCAACTACCTTGCAAATGGTTGGGTAATGATCCTGCTTCTTGTCTTGCGCAAAGCAGAATAAAACAACCTCCCTTCCTACCTTGAACAGGAACCATGTTCAAAAAAGAGGCTTGAGCAGATGCCGCGTTGACTATTTGTGAAACGCTTTGGACACAGCTGGTCAGGTAATAGCAGCACCGACGAAAACGTAGCAATGGTAATAAACTTCATCTCCAGAGGCGACAGGTCGAATACAGGAAAACAAATCACAATCGCCACATGATTACCGTATTTTCCCCGACAATAAGCCACTGCTTTTTTCACACGCCTTAAACATTGCGGCTTAAACAATGATGCAGCTAATTTATGGAATTTTTCCGAGCTTTCAGAGGTCAAAAAAAAAAAAAAGATGGCCCGAGCTTGAAGACTAGGCGAACGCGCAGAGAGCAGATGGCTGCGGTGTTTCAACCGCTGTTCGATTCCGACACTGAAGAAGACGACTCTAACGGTTTTAGTGTGCAGGAGGAAGACAAAGATAGCGATCAGCTGGAGTAGGACAAAGCGGGAATAGAAAGTGGATGGATGGACTTTTCCTTGTGTTATTTATTATTAATCTCTTTTTAATCAGCCGTGTTCACGGTGGATAATAGCATTTCCAGTAGGTATTTGTGGATGCTAACGGCATGTATTTAATCAACAGTAAAAAAAAAAAAAAAGAAAACTTTCTCTGTGGCATCTTTCTGTCTTAATATCTCATGTAACAACGTGCACACCTGCAGCCTCCAGACAAGCGCGGCTTATATATGTATAAATACAGTTATGTTTATTTTTAGCCGGTGCCGCTCATATTCAGCTGCGCTCAATCATCCGGAAAATACGGTATGTGAAGATTATAAAATCTATCCGGGTTGTGTTTGTTGAAAAAGGGGAATTTGCCCTTGCTTCCATAAACTATGCAACTCTCAGCTCTTGAATCACAGGAAAGGAAATGAAAATGCACAACATTTGGCGAATACTTACTCTGCACAACTATTCTCCAAACCTATGAGAGACAGTTAAATCAACCACAGCCGTAGACAATGATTGGACAAGTCAGCCAATGTCTTAACTTTCCGTGGAACGAGCCAGTGCTGCGGGGCAGTGGGTATTGTGTCTCAGAATACCGGCTTTGTTTGACAGCGGACACAATGAACCGAGCTCCTGCATGGTTAGGGGCTGATATTTCGACTCATTTGACGGAGTGATAGGGTGAGCCGCTCGGAGCCCTTCAAGGATTGTGGTTGAACAATGGAAAAAGTTTTCATTAGACCGGCGTCCCCCCCGTACGCGCCAGTAGAGTAAACTTCAAAGACATCATTAACAACCGGCGTGCAGCAGAACCACAATGTAGAGTGGAGCAGACAATAGTGAGATGTATAAATATGAGAATGGAAATAATGGGGGGATTGGCTCAGCTGTGCATTGGCATGCACTTCCCTCACTGCAAGCCAGAGAGACTTGCATGCTGGGAAACTGGCACAAAGGGCCGATTAGTATTTTGTCTGTTGCAATGAATGATATATCGCTTTTAAATTCCCTCACAAATTCCACGCATATTCTTCTGCCAGTCGGCTGACTCCGGCAACCAACGCGCAAACAAGCTCCGAATCTCGTCCAGTGGAGAAGGAATTTGATGGCTACAGCTAATCAGCTCTGAAAAGTTGAGGAAGAGAGAAATTTGTGCGGAAAAAAAAAAAAGAAAAAGATGCACCGAGGTTTTTAAAAAAAAAAAAAAAAGCAAGGCTGCTGGCCTGGTCCAAGCTTTTGTATCTATTTTAGAAAAGAACTTGGTAACTGGGGACTTTCAAGCTGGAACTGGCAGGAGTTAAATCATGGAGGAGCAGGTGGGTGCATGCGTGCACGAACAGACCGCCCTCCACCACACACACACACACACACACACATACACGCGCAAGCACGGGCCGTAAAGTAAGCGTCCAAGGTGGCGGACGGTGACTCGCTTGAAACAGCCAGGCGGGGAGGAGAGGAGCTAGTGGGAATGTGTCGGGAAAGAGCGAGAGGTACTGCGGGTGCGAGAGGCAGAGAGTGAAAATGAGGGTGAGAGTGTGTGAGAGACAAATGATAGCAGCAGCACATGGGAAATATGCTCCCATCATGAGGGCAAAATTGAAGAGTGCCTAAGGGGCAATATTCAGAGGCCCTTCCCCCTCTTCCCTTGTTTTTCCATTTCTCATTCTTTCGACGCAACCTAGTTTTTGTAATTTTCCACCCCCCCCCATGCTTCATTCCCACACCTTCACTCGTCTTACACAGCAAACCGGCGTCAAGGTTTTTTTTTTTTTTTTTCTTTTTTGCTACATGGTCCCTTCCCAGTCCTTGAGGTGTTTTTAAGATATTCATCTCCTATTAATATGCACAGCCCTTCATAAATATATGTTTAACACCTGACACAAATCTAACAAATCCAGCACACGTGTCAGACTCAAGGCTCCCGGCTGAGGCTGTGGGAGGAAACCAACATGGGGGGGAACTCGCAATCTGCACACGGAAAGGCCCCCGGTCGGATGCTTGCCGTGATGAGAAGCACTGAGCACTGTGCCGCCGGGCCGCCTAATTAAATAATATTAAAACAGTTGTAGCAAAAAACTGTGCTCTTTTACAAGTGTATTCTTCAGTGCATTGTATTTCTCATGGTAAAGTGATCAGTTATACATGGAATTCAAATATGCTGTAGCAGCGGCCCCCAAACCTGTTTTGTACCAGGGACCAGTTTTATGCATGAAAATGTTTCCGCGGACCGCTTCCAGGCGCGGGGGTTCAAATAATTACAAATTTTGTCAGTTCACAGTATGTAATCTGAATACAACCATTGCAATTTATATGAGGCAATTACATAAATATCAATTCAAAGTAGAGTCGGTGGGAGCCCTGGGCTTGTTTTCCCACCACTAGACGGTCCCATCTGGGGTTGATGGGAGCCGTACACCGTAAATAACGCTTGGTGGGCGCCGAGCTTGTGTATCACCTGTTGCGATGAACCCGTAACTTAGGTAGGACTCTTGATATTTTCTTTTAAATGGAGCTTTCTTTTTGCTGGCAGTCTGCAACGTTTCTGCCGTCTCATCGCTTTCCTCCCGAAAAAGCTCTCCGGTGACTTTTGTTTCTGGCTCATTTTTTTTCCAGGTGCTAGCTTGTGGTAGCTGATGTGTGAAATGGCGCGACAGAGTTAAGTGCGGCAGTAAGGCGAAGGCGGAAACTTGCTGTCGTTTTTCAAAATAAGATGCAGAAAGTAGAATGAAAAACCTATCATTTGTACCAAGAAAGATTTTCTTTGCCGACCGGTACCAAATGATCCACCGACCGGTACCAGTCCGGGGACCCCTTCCTTGAGGCACATAATTCATAAAATAAACACAAAATTGTGGGGAAAAAAAGAAATCCAATGTCATTTTGTCCTGTAATGATAATAAAGCTAGTCTGATATATACAGTAATGGATTCATGCTAACCCTAGGTTCAAGTTCACAAATCTGTGAAAAAAACATGTTCTCCGAGTACGAAGAGTCACATATTTGTGAACTCCTGACATTATGAGATTAAATGTGAAACTTTTTCAGGAGGAGGAAAATCAATCAAGGGATTAAAAGCAGCGATATCAGGTTCAAAACCAACAAGCGCATTTGCCATAGCAGCGTATGTTTGCGCCGCGGACACTGCCTACGAGCCCAGCCTTTGACTTAATGATTCGGAAAATACCAACAGTCCTTGCCTGCCTGCTTGGAATTGGCTGGCGCTCTTCGTCTTCCAGGATGTTGGACGGGGGAAACAGAAATCAAAGACGAGGAGGGGAAAAAGAAGTGCATCATTAGACGTCAGGACTTGACCTTGGCCTGCGGAAAGGTCATCCATTCCACACTCCCGTTCAAACAAGTGGTCGGATTCGCTTTTCCCGCCCTCCTTCCGGTTTGCTTTGATGTATCTGAATTGGATTCTTCTTTTCTTCTATTCCCGTCCTCCTTACATTCTCTCCTCCAATTTGCAATGAATGGGATGTAACTGTAAATTGCAATTGAGCACATCCAATGAATATTAAATATCTTATTTATACAAAATCATTGTTTATTCATTCCAAGGCTTTTGTCTTTTATCTCTTTTTCCTCTCGGTTTTCTTTCTCACCCCCCACCCCCTTCTCCTTGCCACTTTCTCCTTTTTCCTGCGTATGTCACTCCAGACAGCCATGTTGTGTTGTATTACAAGCTGCTCCTGACAGAAAATCAAAGGCAGAGGCAGGAACAACCTCGCCGAGATGACAACACAATCTCTGCGCGGTGTCGAGACGCGCGCCCAATCAACAGCCGCTCAAAAAAGTTTGGTGGCCTCTTCGACACCGTCTACCTATCTGTCAAAAATCGCAACCCTCTGTCCTCTCATCCTTGCAGACACATAGCGACATGTAAACACACTGAAGGGTAAAATGGCCTCTGCAATTGTGTAACTTGGTCCACCGTTACGTGACTGAGAGAAGATGAGGCTAAAGTGGAAGTGGCCCGCACAAAACAACACTGTCTTCATTGTTGCTCCGGAGGCTCCTGGCTGGTACCAGTCCCGTTATTTACCCTCGACTGTCCCGCAGCTGTAAAAACTGCTGCAAGGAAATGTGTGCCGTGATAATGCACGGCCATCATTTTAATCGCATGTTCAACTGGCCTCCCACTCTGCCTGCCTGTAAAGCAGGTGCAGCGAGAGAAAATAGTGCCATTAAGGGAAAGAATATCAGGAGTGGTTGACACTTGCACCAATCAGGCAACCATCGGGCCGTGTACATATTTACATGAAACGCACGGTTAAAAAGTATAAAAAGTATAAAAAGATTCAAACAAAGGTCACTAAAGACATCCGCTATTGAAATATAACAAGAGTTTTCTAATGTGTGGAAAACCATACTTGGGATTTCATTCACATAATGAATAACCCTAAAAACAAAATCCTCGCAATAATCCCAAGGCTACTTGTGAACACACACAGCGGTCCACGGCAGCGGCGTCAGATCTCCATTCTCTAGATCATGGTTGCCCAGGTGATGACTTACACTGATTGGCTGGGGGGGATGTCATGTGACAAGATCCCGATTACAGCTCGGATAACAGAAATATAAATATCCATCCATCCATCCATCCATCCATCCATCCATGTTCTGGGTCTGGTCGCGGTGGAAGCAGCCGGAGCAGGGAGGCCCAGACCTCCCTCTCCCCAGCCACACGGTCCTGCTCTTCTGGGGGGACCCCAAGGCGCTCCCAGGCCAGCCTAGAGACATAGTCTCTCCAGCGTGTCCTGGGTCTTCCCTGTGGCCTCCTCCCCCAGGAGGCGTCCAGGAGGTATCCTGACCAGATGCCCGGGCAACCTCATCTGACTCCTCTCTATGCAGAGGAGCAGCGACTCTACTTCGAGTTCCTGCCGGATGGCCAAACTTCTCACCTTATCTCTAAGGGAGAGTCCGGCCACCCTGAGGAGAAAACACATTTCAGCTGCTTGTTTCCACAATCTCATTCTTTTGGTCACTAACCACAGCTAGTGACCATAGGTGAGGGTAGGAACGTAGATCGACTTCTTGAATTGAGGGCTTTACCTTCTGGCTCAGCTCCCTCTTCACCAGACCGGAACAGAGTCTGCATCACCTCAGATGGTGCACCGATCCGCCTGTCCATCTCCCGCTCCATCCTTCCCTCACTCGTGAACAAGAGATCCCGAGATACTTAAACTCCTCCGCTTGGGGCAGGACCTCTTCCCCGACCCGGAGTGGGCATTCCACCCGTTTCTGGTCGAGCACCGTGGTCTCGGATGTGGAGCTGCTGATCCTCATCCCGGCTGCTTCACATTCTGCTGCGAACCGCTCCAGTGAGAGCTGGAGATCATGGCCTGATGAAGCCAACAGGACCACATCATCTGCAAAAAGCAGAGACTTGATCCTGTGGCCACCAAACCACATCCCCTCGACGCCTCGGCTCTGCCTAGAAATTCTGTCCATAAAAGTTATGAACAGAATCGGTCAAATTCTCACCTTAAAAGGGTCCAACTTACAACCGGTGACACCGGTCATACAGGGACCGAACAGCCTGTATAACGGGGTTCGGTACCCCTTACTCCCGCAGCAACCCCCCGCAGGACTGCCCACGGGACACGGTCGAATGCCTTCTCCAGATCCACAAAACACATGTAGACTGGTTGGGCAAACTTCCATGCCCCCTCGAGAACCCTGCTGAGGGTGTAGAGCTGGTCCACTGTTCCACGACCAGGACGAAAACCACACCGCTCCTCCTGAATCCGAGGTTCAACGACCAGACGGACCCTCCTCCCCAGCACCGCTGAATAGATCATACCAGGGAGGCTGGGGGAGTGTGATCCCACTATAGTTGGAGCCCACCCTCCGATGCCCCTTTTAAAAATGGGGGATCACCACCCCGGTCTGCCAGTCAAACGGCACTGCCCCCGACGTCCACGCAATGCTGCAGAGGCGTTTCAGCCAGGACAGCCCTACAGCCTCCAGAGTCTTGAGGAACCCAGGGCGGACCTCATCCAACCCCAGGCCCCCGTTGCTGAAGAAATATCAATAGGATTATGTAATTCTCTTTCAATGCGGTGTTTTCTGCGTTATTGTTATGACATGTTAAATTCTCAAGGTGATAACCATTGGGAGTCTCGGATCTTTCCTTCGGCAAAACGAATGTGATATAATCGTACATCCTGCAGATCTGCTCAGACAGTGACACGGAATTAAAGTTTGCGTGAGCGTCAAGGGAAAAAAAAAAATCTGCAAAGTTGAATAATAAATGATGTGTTACCAAAGAGCTACCTGAAGAACTGTGGATTTGGCAGGAGGGAGTCACAGTCGCTGTGGGGTGAATGGAATAAAAAAAAAAAAAAGGAAAACGTTGTGTTGAGGCAGTTCGGAATTACTCTAAAAGTTTTATTTTCTCTCGCTAAGCTGAGAAAAATGGAAAATTGAAAATCCATAATTCTATGACAGGCAAAAAGTCCATCTGCAGGGAGCGATAGCGAGATAGAAAACGCTTTTCAAGGTCAAACATGAGCAGCGACCGGAGGAAAGGAGCCGCGTGCGAACGCTCCAAAGTTGAGGAAGTTCTCGACTTACTCTTTGACTGACAGGTGAGCGACGCCAAATCGCAGTGAGATGCACTCAACGGCGAGGACGCGTCGGTAGGAGAGGAGACCCACGAATGAACATCACGCCGTGTGACTGATTTGCTCTCATTGAATGTGCAAGTTAGCAGTTTGCAGACAGACTCCCAGCATGCGTTCCCTTGAAAATCCTCCAAATACAGCTTATAGACACTCGCCGCAGCTGTGCCACACATGCAAATCACTGACAGGCGGTGGGACGGACATGTACGCTTTACAACCAGCTGACTCCAGTGTTGCTAGGTTACTTGGTGAACTAGGTTACTACATGTAGAACGTATTTGCATAGATCTCACACGAGTGTTCAAACGCCCTGAGAGGGAGAAAGAGAGAGAGAGAGAGCGTGGCCCATCGACGGCGATCGGTGACCCCTCCCCTCCTCCTCCCCAGACCCGCCCTGTTTTGCAGGCGCCTGGGAGTTTGATGCGCGCTTGGTATTTTTCCATTTTCAGTGAAAATACAGAAAGGTACAGGTGAATTTCAATGAGCGTGATGTGTGTTTGCGGCGCTGCTTTGATGTGGCGTTGCCGTGCTGCCGCTCTGAGGATAATGCCGCTAAAAGGTACTGCTGGCGCCGGGGGTTCTTTTCCATTCAGTGCAGTTGCTCTCTCTCTCTCTCTCTCTCTCTCTCTCTCTCTCTCTCTCTCTCGCTCTTCTTTCTTCTCTTCACCTTTTCTCTTCCATTCTTTGAATGCTACTCCATTGTTCCCTTTCTCTTCTTTCACTCACCTTTCCTGTCATTTCTGATATTCCCTACCTCTTGTTCCCTTTCCTTTCATCTCCTCCCCTCTGTTATTTTCCCATCATTTCCTTTCCCTCTCATTTCCTGTCACCCCCCCCCCCCCCCCCCCCCCCCCCCCACCACACCCCTCCTCTTTTTTTTTTTTTTTTTTTTTTTTTTTTTTTTTTCCTCTTACACGCAACGC